>CM040184.1:66420453-66452953 GCA_022606455.1 Callitettix versicolor
AGATAAAAAGGTGATCCCATACTTTTTAACACACTGTATTTTATATACAGAATATTTCCAAAAGATGTACCAAAAAATACAGGTTAAGATTCACCAGATCAAAAATAATTTAAAAAAATATATATAGATATATCTGAAAAAGGTTTGTTTCCTGCTAGCCATCATTTTGTTTTTTTACAAAATATTTTATATCTGTAAAACTGTTTGACCAATAAAATTCAACTTAGCTTTTTAATACTTATTAATAGAGGCCTAAATAAAAAAAATAAACAAATTCATATTTACCCTTTTTAAAATGGCGGATATTAAAACATTTTAAACCAAAATGAATCAATAACCGTAATTTGTTGAATATCCTTTTAATCCTTTATCGAATGGCGTAACTTTTTAAAACTATAAAGCAAGGGAAACAACAAAGCTGCGTAAATTATTTCGTCAAATCACGTATTTATCTATGCGATATCATAATAGATTATTATTAGATTACTACTGCAATCAAACTGTTACTTAACTCTTTATAATAAACTGCTCTTTATAATAATAGCTCTTTATAACTGTTACTTAATAATTATAATAAAAGTTACGTATTGATCACATTTTTGGTCACAAAATTGGTAACTTTTCCGTTCGTTCACTTGGATATGTTAGCTGGCAGCAGCAAGGTTTTATTGCCAAACAATTCGGGCTAATTGAAAAGAACCGAGTACAAAAACATACATTCACAATACCGTAAAACTTGTACAGGCATAAAGCACGTTCACGAACATTCAAGGATCATAAAGTGAAATATTTTACGGAGTAGAACACAATAACACGATTCTGAAATTGTTTTGCGCTTTTGGAAATAAAGTCGAATCAAAAGTCCTTTCATTTAGAAGTTCTGGAAGGAAAATTTGCAGTAAAATACAGAAAACAGAAAATAATGTTCTTATAGTCGTATAAAAAAGGGCAATCATTGATTTATATTGACAAACACGTAAGCATTTTGTTTAATGACTCTGCAATATAATAAAGTTCGTAAATATTAGACCAACGATTCGTGTGATTCGTTCTAGAGCGCGTGTCCGTTAGTCGGGAAGTGTCCGATTCCAGATTTAGATAGGGCGGCCACCAAAAGCGTAGCGGAGCTGCGTTCAGCTGAGCCGAGCGGAGCCGAGCTGAGCGGAATGAAAATGAACGGCAACCGGAAGCGGTGTACAGTCAGTCTAAAGATCGTGTTTGAATTTCTTAAATCTAAATATTTAGGCCTACTGTATCGTATTCTAGGAAAATACTGCGTTTAAAAACTATAACATAGGCAACGGTAACCTAGGCAACGAGAAATAAATTTTGAGGGCGTGGTCAGCGTGGTGGGGGAAGCGGAGTAAGCTTCAAAACCGAACTAGACAAATTCGAAGCTAAGCGGAGAGGAGCCCAGGAACGCCGCTTGACTCCGCTCAGCTCACGTACCGCACTTCATTAAAAACAATAGATTATGTTTTGAATAAGGTGTCCGTTCCGCTCAGTTCAACTCCGTTCTAAATTTGGTGGTGCCCGAACACACACACACACACACACACACACACACACACACACATTTAAACGACAAACGACTCATTTAAAACTTCCATGTAAATTTTTCACGATCACCAAACTTTTTTTACTTCTTATAGTAAGGGAACTAAAACTAAAACTAAATTTGGACAGAACAGTCTGGATACTTTAATATTTAAGTATTAGTGACTTTATTCAACCTTATAAATCCGTATAAATTATTCAGTTCTGATGGGAATTGACAGAAAATTAATCTGGTTACTTTTAGATAAGTTGTACTTGGTTTGCATCTAAGTTTGCAGTTAGGTAGGAGGAACATCTGCGTGTTCTCAAATACTATGTTTGGTAACAGTCAACTTGTATTCCAAGTTATACCAAGTAATGTACAAGCTGTCTGTTCAACAAACAGAGCGCGAAGTTTGGTCTAAGATGTTAACAGCTGCGTCAACATATATTAAAGTTCAACGGTACTACATCAGTAAACGTTAAGATTAAATTGATTATATCTCTTCCCATTGCATAAGATATGGTTACTGTAAGCCAATTCATTCATTTATTTTAAGTAAGAAAACAGAAATTGAAAGAAAATAGGATCAGAATTTAGTTTGTCAATTGTATAAGTTTCTCCTTCTTCTCCTCCTCATTCTTCTTCTTCATCTTCTTTTTCTCTTCCCAGCCGCCTCGGTGGCCTAGTGGATAGCGTACTAGGCTTTCACCCCGAGGACCCGGGTTCGATTCCCGGCGAGGGCTTGGCATTTTCATACGCTATAAATCATCCCATCGTCTGCATTAGCCCAAGTGTGCACAATAGTCGGACGTTAAACACCAAAAAACAAACAACAATTTTCTTCTCTTCCTCCTCCTCCTTCTTCGCCTTCTCCTTCTTCTTCTCCTTCTCATTCTTCTCCTCTTCTTCTTCTTCTTCTTCCTCTTCTTTTTCTCTTCCTCCTCCTCCAATTCCTCCTCCTCGTTCTTCTTCTTCTTCTTCTCCTCCTCATTCTCCTGTTTTTCTTCTTCTTCTCGTCCTCCTCCTCTACTCCTCCTCCTCCACCTTTTCCTCCTTCTCCTCCTTCTTCTTCTTCTTTTTCTTCTTCTTCTTCTTCTTCTTGCTCCTTTTGACCTACACCATCTTAGATCTCGCCTTCCAATAAAGTCCAGGAAAGTATCTTCGTCCTTGTTTCGCACTATCTTTATCCCTGCAGATGGGTTCTTGTCCATCCCCGTTCTACCAACACATATAGCACATATTTTGTACAAATTTTGCACGTACTGTTTAATTCATACATTTTAAAAATGTAGTACCTTTATTTTGTAGAAATGCTTGGCAAGACAATCGTGACCGACAGTAAGTTAGTAGGACATTTACTGCCAATACGGGGTTATTCTTCAACTCATCAACAAATTTCTGCTTTGAAGTTGTCTTCAATGTTCATATAATTGCCTGCAATGTCATGGCACCAGCTAGTTTTGGAATACTTTTTGTTCTTTTCTTCGCCGTCATCCCCCAGCAGACCTACATGAGCAGATTGTTAACATTATTTCTTACAGTTTTGTAATTTTTCTGATACGATGTATGACAGTGTTTTTCCTATTATTAGCTATTGTTTGCAGGAATATGGCATCCAATTACTCCACATATTTTACATTTTTCATGAGGAACAAAGAAAGTAAGAGTTCGTCTTACGAATTCGATGAATCTATTCGTTTTTAGGTCTAATGACACAAAAAATTAATTTCTACTTGAGTGTTTTTGAATTTCTCTGGAGACTAAACCGAATTACCAATACCGAAGAAATGTATCATATTTTCTTTAAATCGGATTGAACAATTTTTATAACATTACTTAAACTGTAGTTGAAGTATTCAAACAAAATCGATTACACAATCGATTGTCGATTCGGGAGGTCGAAAAATGAAATCATAAGGACGAAAAAAGAAAAAAGTATGAAGGGCGATTCAGGAAAACCATAGGACACATTACAGGTCTGAAGAGGATAGAAATGTACCACGGAGAAATCGTCTGGGGTTGTGCAGGAAAAAGAGGATCTTGCCAGGCCTGAGGATCGTGGTGCCACGGGCCTCGATAACCTCAAAAATTAGTCTTTATCCTAAGATTTTGGTTATAATTAGGGATTCAAAATTCAGTGTACACAATTTTAAATTTAAATCCCAGAACAGACTGCCATAAACTTGAACACCAAGTTTCATTGTACTCTGAACAAATAATCTTTTAGGACTGTTTTAAACCTAGATAAATTGGTTTTGAATTCTAAAGTAAAATCAAAACTTAAGCAAAATTATTTTAGCCGATTTTGAAAAATTTACGCCCGTATTTTTGAGTTGATATTTCATTGAATCTGAAGAAATTGCACAAAGTATGTGCACAAATGTAATTAATAGATTATGTTTTAATAATAATTTAAAATTTAGAACAGCAATAAAAAAACTGAGTGTATTAAAAACAGTCATTGCCAAAAGTAGTGTGAAACTCAAAATTCACCATTGAAAACACTGAACAGGTCATACTATAAGGAACGATTTAAATTTTGGATTTAGAAGAAACAAACATTGTTATGGATACTGTTATTTCTGCCTTACAAAACACACCGCCTCTACCGCAGAAAGTCTTACATTTCCCCCGGGGACTGGGGCTACGACATCCAAATCAAACGTTTGCAAAATGTAGTAAAACGTTATCAACATTAGGGGAGTTTTAATGTGAGCGGCAAAGTTGGTTTCCCGTCATGCAGACCCTAAAACTCCCCTACTATCTCTATAAAGGGTAAGTTTAACTTTCCCCGCACTTTTCTTTCAGCTATCGCTTTCACATCACCGCAAGTCATTGCTGCGTCATAAACAATTAATTCTGAGATAATGTATCTTGGATCCCCAATATTACAATTATTCTTTTAATGTACATTTTAAGGCTCAAGTTTTTAGACAATTTTTTCACACAGAACACCGTAAACCGATAAAAAAAAATCTATTGATTTCTTTAATTACTTCACATAACAATGATATACATTGAATTGATTTTAAAATTCATAACGTTTATACCTTAACACGTTTTTTTTAATAATGATTTCACATTGTTAATCTTTTTTTTTTTTTTTGGTGTTTAACGTCCGACTATTGTGCACACTTGGGCTAATGCAGACGATGGAATGATTTATAGCGTATGAAAATGCCAAGCCCTGGCCGGGAATCGAACCCGGGTCCTCGGGGTGAAAGCACAGTACGCTATCAACTAGGCCACCGAGGCGGCCACATCGTAATCATCGTTCAATTATTAAACCCAAAATAAAAATAATGTATTATGTGTTTCTTCACCTTTTTATTTCAATTAAAATAATTTGTTTGAAAACACGACACACGATTTTTATTTTTACTTCAATAACAGATTTTTTTCCTTAAAAATTACAATTACACGTATTGTATTTTACTATATAATTTTGAATTTATGGTAGTATTATTATTTAAATTACGACTTTTTTCGAAAATACGATAAATTAACCTAACTGATTATTAACAACATAACCTAAAACTTATTAGCCTATCAGCTGTCCAATGAAATCAGCTGATCGTTACGAATTAATACAAACGACAAATTAACAAAGCCAGTTTTTAACAACATAATCTAAAACGTATTATAACTTATCAGGTGTTCAGTGAAATCAGCTGATCGTTATAAATTAATCTAAAACAAGTTATCTTTTTATATAACTACCAAAATTAATTTCACGATTCATTTCATATATTTACATCGGTCAAATTTCTTCGTAGTTTCCGTAGTGAAGTGGTTATGACATGCGCCTCACACGCGCACGTACCCTTGTTCGATCTCGGGCACAGGAAATTTTAATTATAATTAATTTAATAAAAAGACCTGCCACGCCAAAATATACAAGTATATCAATATTCATGTTCCTCGCATCACGCGTCCAGCAAAATCCATCATAACAACCAGCTCTAAAACAATGACACATGTCAGTTTACATCAATTAGCATTTATAATTTCAAAATCCATTGAAATTAGAAAAATGAATCCGACGGCGTTAAAACTTCAATTTTTTTGTTTTTCAAAGTACCGTATTTTGAAAATATAAAATGCTAATTTCATTCAAACTTGGTGTACGAGTAGGTGATCTTATTACACAGAAAATACGTCCAACAGTTTCAAAATGGCGGACATTCAAATCTTATAAAAAACATATTTTTATTTTTTACTTTTTAAAATATGATTTTATTATTGTAAACAGCTTTTAATTGTGCATAAATTAGCATTTATTAATATTCAGCTGTTATAATTCATTTCATATGTTTAATGTAATTTTCGGTTTAAAATGCTAATATATGAATGAATGCCTTTATTTGAGACGAAGTTAAGAACAGCAGTTTCCACTAAACCTCAAAACATTTCACAATACAAACATTAATTAATTAATAAATTGATTCCTTAAAGTATAATTTACAGTTTGATAACTATAATTAACAATTACAGTTAAACATTATTAATTAAACAATTAACATTCATTAAAACACAGTATATTATAATCTAATAAACATTTTTTTAAAAGTACACGTGTGAAACTCAGGAAGTTACCGACAGAAGCGAAGCTTTTGTTAATGAAATCTTTGCTGAATATGTAATTAGTCTGAAGATAGGTCTACGTTTACAAATATCTTGTTTTGTTTAAATAAATAAATACCTAAACCTAGCATAGATATTATTTACAGTAGTTATGGTAACAGATAACAACTGTGTTTTACATTAATTCTAAACAGCTGATAATAAGTTTTAGGTTATGTTGTTAAAAATTAGCAATATTTACAAAAAATATTATAAACGTTTATATTAACGGTTACAACGTGCACGTGTTTTCAGCTAAGGGAAAATACCGAAACTAAAGCAACACAAAGTTTTCCTATAATACGTGTTTACTGTTATCGAAAAGCAGGAAGAAAAAGGAAAAGGCAGAAACAGAGAGACAAAATCCGGTCGCTCGTTCGTTTCATATTTCCGTTGCATGCTTCCGTTCGGCAGATTTTTTTCTATTCACTCTTCTCGCCAAAGCTAACCTTAAATGCTTTCCCTTCGAAAAGGAAAGAAAAGAAGAAAAATATTTTAAAGTAAAACGAAAAACAATTATTCCTCAATAAATATAACGAAATGCAACTGTCATTAAAAACTAAAAACATGCAATTTAATAAAAACACACAATCGTATAGTAAGTTTTAGAAAAAATGTGTATAAATATGCCTCCAAGTACACACCTAGAGTAGAGATAGCCGCCTCGGTGGCCTAGTGGATAGCGTACTAGGCTTTCACCCCGAGGACCCGGGTTCGATTCCCGGCGAGGGCTTGGCATTTTCATACGCTATAAATCATCCCATCGTCTGCATTAGCCCAAGTGTGCACAATAGTCGGACGGTAAACACAAAAAAAAAAAAAGTAGAGATCAGTCCATACCACTAATATATTTTTGCCCCGCAGGGGGTGCAAACTAGCTTGTACCCATTGAGAGAATTTAGACGTCCCTCGAGGTACCCGAGTCTAACACACACTTACACTTACAACGCTTTACACTCACACTTACATTTAGAGAGGCGATAATAGCTCAATGTGAATTTCGCCTTAAAATAACAAAACAAATAATATATTTTTGTAATCGACTTTGAAAACTGAGTTCCGCCATTAATCGACTAACAAAATCTGATAACGAATTCCACGAACAATACGTTATTCGCCAATACCGTAAAATATTTGTGTTAATAATAAAAATAGCGATAATCATTTAAAATATTTAATTACTAGTAATAAAAGCTAACACGATCGTCACGCACGATCGAACACGAATCGGATGCATTAATTTCGTGCGCGTTGTAGCTTATTAGTAAGTTCAACAGTCATGTCATTAACTGTATGTCACAGTATGTAAAGTGAGGCGTAATCAAAGGTTTTAATGCATGCGGATATTAATGGTGATTACGATGGTGGAATGAGATTTTCAAACGATTTTAAATTTTTAAAAATAATCGCTGCACGCAGCTGTCTCGCTGAATTTCCAAAACCACTTTTCATTAAATAACCTTTTTTAAATTCTTATTTCAGCATAATCAGCATTGAAATCTGCATTTAGGAGAGCGCTTTAAACTTTCAAATCAATGACTTCTGGCGGCCGTCAAATTAAATTTCCTAATTTCAACGGATTTTGAAAATTTAAAACGCTTATTCTTACGTTCGCTTAAAAAAAACGAGACTTTTTAAAGCTGGTTACGACAGTGGAAATGGATGTTTCAAAACTATTTCAGGAAAAAATATTACGTATTTTCAAATATTTGAAATGGCCGCCATTTTGAAACTGTTTAACGAATTTCGCTTGCTAACAAAATTTTCTAAGCTATTATCGTAATCGACTGTTGAGCCAAGTTTGAATCAAATCGGATCAACAATGTGAAACGTGACCGTGCTAAACACACACACAACACACACACACACACACACACACACACACACACACACACACACACACACATTACGACTCGCTTTAAAGTTATTTATTGGTTAGGATCGCCGCCCATTTCTGTGCAAGGTCTGGGTTTTACCATAATGGCCGCTCCAATAGCTCATTTATCCAATGGAAATAAGCTAATAATATTGGCAAGCGATACACACGTCTCATTGGCGTGATGGAAACGCATTTCCAAAAGTATTTTCTTATCATATCGCTTTGTTGAAACTCTGATTTCACCATTTCACTGCTGAAAGTATTTTTAACTTTCAAATTACATTGAATATACGAAAATGAAATATAAAGGTTGTAAAATTAAATTTCTTAACTTTTAACAGATTTTGAAATTTCAATGCTAATTTATGCCGGTTTTAACGCTCATTTCGATTCCATCACTACAATTCGTATTTTCATGAAATATTAAAAAAAAAGTTATGAAAATTACTTGAAAGTGCCGCCATTTTAAAACTATTGAACGAATGTATTTGCTTAACAAACGTGTTCAAGCTATATTATAAAAACTGATTTTTTGTGCCAAATTTGAATCAAATAGGAATATTTATATACAGTGTGTCCCACGAACAGGTTTACGCATTTGATCCTCTTATTATTTTCTTAATATATTGATCATTTTGAAACTATACACACTTTTTAAAGAAGGTACCAGAAATAGTATGTAAAAATCGCATCAGGCTTATGTTTGTAGAAACAAAATGGCGACCTAAATAAATAAATTGTATCCCTCTTACTGCAGTATTAAATCATATTGTTGAACAGCTGTTAATTCATTACCTGTTGATGTGTAGCTTTGGATGGTTTCCAGTTTGAATAGGTCTGATTTATGAAATGTTCATTGCTATTTAGTTTTCTCTTATTAATTTGTATATAATTAAATGTTTAAAAAATAATAATTAAAAATGAAATTTTGTTTGAACAAAATAACAAAATCAGTCCTGCACTTTATTTGAACTTTATTTTTTCACCATTTTGTCTCTACAAACACCATCCAGATGCAATTCTCACTTACTATTTCTAGTACTGTCTTTAAGAAGTATGTATAGTTCAAAAATGATCAATGGAGGAATGAGAAAATAATGGAGGATCAAATTCGTAAACCTCTTTGTGGGATTGTACTTAAATTTTAACGACCTGTCAAAAAAATTGCTAAAGTTCAGGATCGAGGCTCATTTCAAGACACTGGGTCTGGGCTTTAAAATAATGGTCGCTCCATTTTTCTTTGAAAATTCGCTAATAGTGTTAGAAACTCCATCTCGAAACGACACAGTTGCGTGCAGTGATAACTTCTTATTTCAGATTTAACTTTTCCTCATCTCTCCTTGTATATTTTAACTATTTACTTATGAAACTTAACACTAACGTTAGATTAAAATAACAGTATGCCCAATCACTAAACCAAAATAAAGGATCAGTAAGGAGAACCTCACCTTATCCTGAGTAAAGTGTTTTAAGGAGAAGCAGCTTACAGCTCGGCTTTGTCTTTGGTAACTCGAGCGTCAATCTCCGTTTTGTTTGTCCTGAAAAAACAGACACAAAGGGTTCAGAAAACACTCTTTGTTGTTAAGAACAAAAGTAATTGTTTTAACGCGTTTTCGCTTTTTTTATACACACTGGACCTGGCGGGTTATTTTGGTCCGTTATGTTTGCACACCTGAAGCGCATCGCAAATAAAAAATTATGAAACAATATCGTTTTTTGCCTAGCAAAATAGTATACAATAAACAAAGCACGAATTGGAATTGAACTGAGTAAAAGTTTGTCAGAGAACATTTTATTCCTTGTAGTTTACAAAGGAATTGTTTTTCAAAGACGTTTAACGATTTTGTTAAAATTTCACTTTAATTTAGTCAATACAAAATATAAATTACACATGTGAAACTCTGGCAGTTGCCGATAGATGTAAAACTTTTGTTCATAATATCTTTGCTGAATATATAAGTAGTTCTTTTTTGTTATTTTAAGGCGAAAAGCAAATTAAGGCCGTTATCGCCTCCCTAAATGTAAGTGTTAAAGTCGCAAGTGTAGTGTTGTAAGTGTGTGTGTGTTAGACTCGAGTACCGCGAGGGACGTCTAAATCCTCTCAAAAGGTGCAGCTAGTCTGCACCCTGCGGGGTATAAGTAGTTTAAAGATATGTTTACAAATATCTTGTTTTTTTATAAATAAATACTTGAACCTAGCTTAGATATTATTTACCGTAGTTATAGTAAAAGATCAATTGTTTTATATTAAATCGAACGATCAGCTGATTTCATTGAACAGGTGATAGGCTTATATAGTAAGTTTCAGCTTATGTTGTTAAAAACTAGTAATATTAATAACAATTATTATAAGCGTTTATATTAATTCCGAGTGTATTATAAACGGTTACAACGTGCACGTGTTCTTCAACTAAGGACAAATACCGAAACCAAAGCAACACAACGTTATCAATATAATAAGCGTGTACTGTTATCGAAACGGAGGAAGAAAAAGAAAGAGACAGAAATTCGAAATTCGTTTGCTCGTTTGTTCCATATTTCCGCTACATTCTTCCGTTCGGAAGATTTTATTTCTACTTACTCCTGTCACCAACGCCAACAAAAAACTTCGCTTCAAAAATATTAGTAGGGTCGTTTATTTTGTATTTAAGATTTCTGTTTTTAATGAATCGATGAAAATTTTCGCAAAAATTTGCTCCTAATCCAAAGGCACTGTAAAAAGGTTAAATCAAACTTTGAATAAAAATACAATTTGGTCTAGAAACTTCCACTATCACTACTTCAAAAACAGAACTTATACCAGCACAGGTGTGCAAATTAAATAGAGTAGCTTTCACGCTAGCGTAAATACTGTAGGTCTTGTGAAGCTCTTGAAATAAAATTCGTCATTAAAGTAAAGAGAAAATGTTTCTAGAATTATCAATTATAGTTACTATCTAGAAAACTTTATATTTCCATTAGAAAATAATCTATATATCTATATCTATATCTATACACCTATATCTATATATCTTCATAAGATCCTTAGCCGCTTCGGTGGTCTAGTGGATAGCGTACTAGGCTTTCACCCCGAGGACCCGGGTTCGATTCCCGGCGAGGGCTTGGCATTTTCATACGCTATAAATCATCCCATCGTCTGCATTAGCCCAAGTGTGCACAACAGTCAGACGATAAAAAAAAAAAAAAAAAAAAAAAAAAATATCTTCATAAGACCTGTACAATAAAAAACAATTAAATTAATAAATAGTTTCTGATATATAATTTGCACGACCCTTCAAAAACTAATTTGACACCATGATGTCCACCCAATAACAATAAAAGTAGCTATTAAATAGGGACTCAAACAAATTTCGTTGCATCTCTTGTCAAATACCAATCTTGAACAAACTTAGATTCTATAAATAACTTGACACTGTTTATCTTTTGTGAATGTAAGTGTAAAGCAGAATTAATTAACTTAAATTATAACCCGTGGATTGAAGAAGGAGATTATTTATGTTACTGTACATTATGTAAATAAATGAAGATGTATACGATACTGGGGCAATATGACCGATTTGGTATTAGGGCAGTATGTCCGATTTGACACTGAGGCAGTATATCCGATTTGATACTGGGGCAGTATGTCCGATTTGATACTGGGGCAGTATGTCCGATTTGATACTGGGGCAATATGTCCGATTTGGTACTGGGGCAGTATGTCCGATTTGATACTGAGGCAGAATGTCCGATTTTGTACTGGGGCAGTATGTCCGATTTGATACTAAGGCAGAATGTCCGATTTGGTACTGGGGCAGTATGTCCGATTTGGTACTGGGGCAGTATGTCCGATTTGATACTGGGGCAGTATGTCCGATTTGGTACTGAGGCAGTATGTCCGATTTGATACTAAGACAGAATGTCCGATTTGGTACTGGGGCAGTATGTCCGATTTGATACTGAGGCAGTATGTCCGATTTGATACTGGGGCAGTATGTCCGATTTGATACCGGGGCAGTATGTCCGATTTGATACTGGGGCAGTATGTCCGATTTGATACTAAGACAGAATATCCGATTTGGTACTGGGGCAGTATGTCCGATTTGATACTGAGGCAGAATGTCCGATTTGATACTGGGGCAGTATGTCCGATTTGATACTGGGGCAGTATGTCCGATTTGATACTGGGGCAGTATGTCCGATTTTATACTGGGGCAGTATGTCCGATTTGATACTGAGGCAGTATGTCCGATTTGATACTGGGGTATGTCCGATTTGATACCGGGGCAGTATGTCCGATTTGGTTTAGTATCTCGGTAGAGAAATGTTAACGATGTCGGAGTTCAATGAACTTATAAACGGTCCGGGTTTACTGTGTAAGCTATCATGTACATTACAGATGGGCCTTAATAAATTTAGTTTTTGAAAATACTTGTATGTTATTTAATTGTTGGAGGTACTTAATTGTTGGGGGTTAGTTTATTGTGCTAATTCGGCTAACTTACCAGACGGTTGTAAAGCATGCTGGAATTTATTAAAATCAAAACATGTGGTTATGTAAAACGTGTGAATATTACACATAATAATATTATATTGTTATTGTCACTATCGTCATCGTTATCATTATCATTATTATTATCATCATCGTCATCTATATATAACTATATATATATATATATATATATATATATATATATATATATATATATATATATATATATATATACTTCAACTGCTTCTCAAGAAGTGGTTTGTTACCACAATGGAAATTAAAATAGCATTAAGAGGTAGGTGCCTTTATATTAAAAAAAAAAATTTCTTTGCCCTCCAGTCCGATACCGATTATGATTAAGTATATTACCTGAAAGAACGTTCGTACTGATTTACTTTTTGACAATTATAACTACAAAATTGCTCGCGAACGCTACCAGTGTGTTTCGCATCTCTAATTAAAGAAGACTTTTAATTTGAATATTCCAGTCTTAGTAAATTAACTTTAATTAAAATCCCTTAGCGTTGCAGAAGGGATGTTTATGTTTGATGTTCGCGAATATTGGCGACACTGTAAACGAACCCACTAATAGTTTGTTTCTTTTCTTTCAGACTCGGTTTTTTTCATAAAATGTTTTGCTGCGAAATAATTTAATTGGTCTGTCTGTACGCCTCTGCGCATCGTTCGTCATCTTTTATTTATAAAAATATGGGGTCAAGCACTTTTTAGGGTCAAAAACCTGTTACACAATCGTGTTTAAAGATTTTGCTGAAATTTCAGTAAAATTTAATCAATTTGTAGGCCTACCGAAAAGATAAACATTGGTAGAAATTGTTTCAGTTTTTTTTCTTTTAGAGTAGAATCTTTGCTTGTGTGTGTGTGTGTGTGTGTGTGTGTGTGTGTGTGCATGTGCGTGCGTGTGTGTGTGTGTGTGTGTGTGTGTGTGTGTGTGTGTGTGTGTGTGTGTGTGTGTGTGTGTGTGTGTGTGTGTGTGTGTGTGTGTGTGTGTGTGTGTGTGTGTGGTGTGTGTGTGTGTGTGTGTGTGTGTGTGTGTGTGTGCATGTGTGTGTGTGTGTGTGTGTGTGTGTGTGTGTGTGTGTGTGTGTGTGTGTGTGTGTGTGTGTGTGTGTGTGTGTGCGTGAGTGCGTGTGTGTGTGCGTGTGTGTGTGTGTGTGTGTACGTGTGTGTGTGTGTGTGTGTGTGTGTGTGTGTGTGCGCGTGCGCGCGCGTGTGTGTGTGTGTGTGTGTGTGTGTGTGTGTGCGCGTGTGTGTGTGCGTGTGCGTGTGCGTGCGTGTGTGTGTGTGTGTGTGTGTGTGTGTGTGTGTGTGTGTGTGTGTGTGTGTGTGTGTGTGTGTGTGTGTGTGTGTGTGTGTGTGTGTGTGTGTGTGTGTGTGTGTGCGTGTGTGTGTGCGTGTGTGTGTGTGTGTGTGTGTGTGTGTGTGTGTGTGCGTGTGTGTGTGTGCGTGTGTGTGTGTGTGCGTGTTGTGTGTGTGTGCGCGTGTGTGTGTCCATAATTTTGGTCCGATTTATTCAACCTTGTTTAGCAACCGATTTATTCTAACATAATTGTTTCTGGTAAAACAGCTTCGACGAGGACTTTTACAGTTTATCTGTTACATAACGCTGTACGTACATTTTAAATCTTAAAAAAATATCGTTTTTTAATCTTAGATAAAAGCAAATTTGGTATATTTCCGTATTTTCAATGTAATATTTTTATTATTATTTTTAATTGAGGAATAAGTAAGTACAACTAAGTACAAACTTATGAAGTTATTATAGTTATTATAACTTAAAATAGTTCACTGTTTGTCAGATGTTCATTCCATTCAATTGCTCTGGTTGTCAGCTACAACCTTAGCTTGATATGCTATCACTGCACCAAGTCGAAGTTATTAGACTTATATCAAGTAAAACGTAATATTTATCACTGGATAGTACAAATATCACTTTGTAATTTTATTAAACGTTATTTTTATTTTACTGAAATTTGTAAAACCTGTTTTTAATTTTGAGGTGTGTTTATGATTTACTTCATAGGCCATCTTGTTTCGCGATTCATTCCTTGTGACGGCCAACTTGGTCCTTGTTTCATAATGAATACGTTTCCAATGAAAACAATAGAAACTTTTTAAAAAATGGCTTAGAAACCGAACTAAAACGATTTATTACATGCCCATTAGTAACATTACAAAACATAAAAGTGCGGCAACTGCGGCACTTTCGAAAATAAAAGTGACCCGCATAACCTCAAAATCAGTATCGCGCGAAAGTATTTAACGTGTTTTTCATCGCGAAAACGATTGATGAGAACCGACAGAATTTTTTTAAATACTTAAAAACACGGTTGTGTGTAAAGATCATAACACGGTTTTATGTATGTAATGTAGGCCTATATTTCCAATTTCAAAAATGTTTAATACAAAAATGATTTCCGATTGAGCGTGTATACTGTCTGTGGAGGCAATCTAGCTAACTGCACTGTAATAAGTTATTTACTTAATTTAGTGGTGTAAGAGAATAACCCGTTACACGTAAACAAAATTGTTGATTAAAAATAATTGTGTAAAATAAAATAAAAATAAATAGCATTTATACTATCCGGTGATAAATCTTACGTTTTATTTGATATAAATCTAATATTTCACGCAAAGAAAACATTTTTCGGAAACACTATTTTATACCATACAACTAGCCGCTTTCAAAAAAATTTCTAGTGACAATGTTTGAGTCACCACAAATTTTTTTCCACTATTAAGTTCAGAATAACGTTTATTTTCAAAAACAATTCTCGGATAACGGTGGTCACGCTATTCTTCACTAGTACCCGGACATTCTAATGCTGATTATGATAGCGAAATTTACTTTTTAGTAAAATGTTTATTATTAGAAATTCTCTTCATTCACGTCCACCAGACTACCGAGTGTCGCTAATATATAATGTTTAAATAAATCTACCAGTGATCACGATTTAATCGAAGTGAAAACAGAAAGTACAGGCTTAACAATATTTACTTGAGCCTATACACAAGACTTTTGAGCTTAACCCAGACACTCGCCTCTAAGTGCTCGGTAATGAAATCACATTGCTGCGAATACTTTCTTGTCAGTGTCTGGTGATAAATATATTTCTCAACAAAGCGAGACATTTTGAGTCCGTTTTCTTTCTGTTTTGATCTTTGTTTTTGGTCTCTGATTCAGCTCGACCGTTGGTTTAAGTTTTTGTTTGTTACATAATTTCAGCGGGACTCATTGACTGTCTTGAAATTTGGCAAGAAAGTACTTTATACAAAGCCCGAACGAGTTGTTCATTCGCATCAGTTTCAAAATGGCGACCTTTGACGAGTGTAGTTGTTGGCTATTTTCTATAACACAGGTTGAACGGCTCTTTCTATCATAATTTTGATCCCTTTCGCGGAGAAAAGGATTAAATTTGCCAATAAAGTTGGCTCGGTAAATTTTTTTGTAAATATTAAAATCATCAAAAAAGTGTGCGAGCGCGTCAGAGCGGTGTTGAAAAACGGAGGCGAACCAATTAAAAATATTCCGCGAAACATACTGTTCGTTAGGGAATATATAACAACCAGTACATAACAAACAAATATAACTACCAGTTAGGTTTGTTTTGATTTCAATTAAATCAACACAATATACAAAACAAAAAACTTAAAATTCCATTTATACACAAAATGTTCTGCGGTAATTTTAAGACCAATTACAACGATTTAAGTGTCAGCAGAAAAACAACACAAACAGACTGACGCAAACAAGCAATGCATTTTGCTAGTACAAACTTTAAACAATCACTGAAACGCAAACTGAATGAAAACAAGAACAATCGCGTTAACGTTCAGTGCAGGTGAGTGTTTAATGTTATTTTGTAAAGCTTTCGCACTCATGAAAACTGAAACGCAAAGAGGATAATTAGCTTTGCCTTAGAAAGTTCAGCTGAAACTATAAAACGACTTGTGATTGTCGATTATAAACTGGAACTGCTTTGTAATAACGCGGTACATAAATATTTTTTTATTTACTGAATCAAATACAATGTTGGAACGCAGTTTAGGCTGAGAGTTGTATTGCGCAGCTTGAGGTCGTAGGTTCGATACTGGAATTACTACTCCCATTAGTACCCCATCACCATTAGTGCATCTGGCATAAAGTATGGTTTTTTTAAATAAAAATCGTTTGTTACAAACACCATATATTTTTTTAATATTATGACGAGTTAAATTACTGTTGAAGATAATGTAAGTTTTAGTAAAATTGTTCACAAAAAATTCTAATTGCAGTCCGGAATGTAACGACATACGAGTCGCACGTATTGTCTGGCCAAACCAAATTTCATCGTACATATTTTAATCGTGTAATTGAGCTCAATGTTTTGTTTGACATTGTCACGACTTTGACAGAGGTATTTAACATTTTGTATCACGGCTTGAAGATGGAACAATAAAGTTTCGAAACCGCGCTAGCCTTCACGAGATGAGTAGATAGACCACTGACGGGAAGAATACATAATCCTAATTACAAAAATTCTAAATTGGTGTTTAACTGCTTTTCATTACAATTCAATTATTTCAACACTGCGTTGACCTTTCAATTACAATTCTCTGCCAACACAGCTAAGGCGTTAATCTCTCGTACTTTCTTATTGACTAATGGATGGTTTCTGAGGACACAAAAGAAAATTTAATGAAAGAACTCCGCAGCCAATTCCGATATTTCTAATCAAAGCGTTTTTGGGTGTAATTAATCTTCGTAATTCATTACCTTTGCAATCACGGTCTGGTTCTTACACAGGAATTTAAATACATCAATGAAAAGACAATAGACACAATGGTATCTTTAACGTTAAATAGTACAAAATGGATTTATTAAAAATGTTTAGCGAAATCCTTGCATCGTTTTGTTATAATGTCTGGCAAATGATTTATGGTCATTCACAAAGTAGAAATAAAATGTTAACGCTACAATTAAAAAATTGTCTTTGCCGCAGATAACGTAAACACATAGTTTTGTTCCAAAGAAACATAATAATAATAATAATAATAGTAATGTTTACTCTACAACAAGAAAATATTAAAGTATGTAATAAACATAATAAAAATAACCTATTTTAATGAAATAAATAGAGGAATCCTCAGGCAAAGCTCACATTGGTGTTTTTTCTTCAAAAATAAAAAAAAGACAATAACAAAATAACAAATAAGTCAGCACTTAAAAACAAAAAAAAACAAGAAAAAACTTAAAACAAACTTCCTTTCATTCAATTATTTCCAGAACAAATCTAATTTGGACGCTAGAGACAAAAACAAAAACAAAAATTATGAAATGTGTTTAAAGTTTCATATTGTACTTTTCGAAGAGGTAGGGTCTACTATTTTCCGTTCAGAAGCCTCAAAACTAAAAGAGGTACAATTTTACTGACATATTCATATTTATCGGAGAATTTCTATTCAGATTCGAATCAAAAAACTCCAAGATTTAATGTTTTTAGCCCATTAAAGGCCCTAATTTTAAAAAATTATATGGATTTAGCATACCATTTTTTATATGTTTTATACCCTAAATGTTCTATTTAAATTCAAGTCTAAAATTTAAGTTTCTTTGCCCTTTTTGTCATTTTCCGATTTAACGCAAAATTTTATTTAAATCTGACACCCGACTCGAAATAACCAATACATACAGCACCATTAGAATATTTTAGTTATAATTCTCCTGTATTCCCATAATTTTTAGCAACATTTTTTTAATTTTATTTTATTACAATTGAAACTGAACTTAGTCAATCTATCAATATTTTTATGAAATGAAAGCGTTAATTGGCTGCACATCCTATGACGCACTCCAAAATCCAAAAATCACTTGATCTTGTGACAGTTGTATCAATCTTGTCTTAGTACAAATCAAACGGTTTTATCCTGTCCAACCGCCGAACTTGAACCGAATTGTCGAGAACTTGTAGCATCTCGATGTTATGGTGCTTATGCAGTCTTTCTTCATGCTCCCTAGCAAATCGCCGAACCTCTTCATGAACTGTAGCAATTTGTAAATACTTACGAAGATCATCATTGCGTTTGTACCATGGGGCATTAACAATGCCTCTCTGTACTTTATTTTGAAACGTTTGAATAATTTTAATATTGCTTCTTTTCGTGCAGCCCCAAAGCTGCACACCATATGTCCAAATGGGTTTTAGGACTTGTTTATAAAGTAATAGTTTATTGTGCACCTACAACTCAGAAAAATCCAATGCATTTTCCTTAGTTTCAGATTCAGTTCATTACGTTTTCTTTTTGACATGCACCTTACAGCGCAGTCTTGCGTCCAGTGTCATGCTCAAGTATTTTACCTTATTATCTTGTGGGATCACTTGTTGATTGATAACCGCGGGAAGATAATTGAATTTTTTGTTAGTAAAAGTAACATGAACAGATTTTGTCTCATTCAGCTTTATTCGCCATTTTTTAGTCCAGTCACAAATTCCATTGACAGCTATCTGCAGCCTTCGAGTAGACTCCTCAATGCTATTTCCTTCTGAGATAACAGCAGTATCATCTGCGAATGTAGCAACTGGACGTTGGAATGTAGCCTCATCACAGACTGGAATATCACTTGTATAAAGCAAGTATAAGAAGGGCCCCAACACACTTCCTTGTGGAACTCCGGCAGATATCCGCTTCAAATCAGAGTAACTTAGCAACAATGAGGGTTTATGCCAAGCAGTTTTGGCTTAGGTTGAATCGATTGATCTTTTTTCTCGTTATCGTGCTTACAAAGCTCAGGACAGTTAAACAAACGTTATTTTGAAAGTTGCTTAGAAATTGATCCTAAGTATATTGTTTTTTTAAAAAACTTCATTTTGAGGTATTTTTGGCTAGTAAATCCGCCTAGTTTCTCAAAATATGTTCATAGCATTTTGGTTATATTTCAAAAATCAAAATCATCGTCAGTGTAAGAAATTTGAAATAAATAAAAATACAGATTGTGAGTAAATAACAAAAATCCGATGGCGGTTGAGTTCTGTTTTTAATTGTTTTACACTTCGACTTTGCTACCCCAACCTAAGTCATTTATCTAATAGATTTTTTTTTAATAATCGACTTTTGCTTTCTTTCGATAGCTCTTTTCGATTATCCCATATTTTCTTTGGCTTCATTTACTCAAAATGTAATAAATAGCATTAGAAATAACTTAAACAGTTTTGTTGACCAAAAAAATAAATAAATAAAAACGAAGTTTTGTCTACCAGGACAAAATATGGAGCAAACAAGGTCTGCACACTTACGTTTCATGAACATCGGTACATTGGTTCATTCTCCAGCGATCTCTACAAACACACATACGCCCTAACATACAAGTGCGCCAAAAAATTATTTTTTTAACTTAAAAACGGATAATTCTCAAAATTTATTTCTTAATATCATCGCATTTTCGTAGTACTATACGTTAGAGAAAGAATGTAAAATATAAAAAGTAATTCCTGATTAATGTACAATTCATACTTTACACTTTTTTTAAATTTGATTCAATTATCATACTCGTTAAAGCCTGCACAATTTAGCATGTAAAAATTTTAAATTTCATTTAGTATTTTCAAATAATTATGAAAAATGAATGGAGTTAAAATATGTTTACCCCAAAATGTTTTTAAAATCTGGTACAAAGGTACCTTCAATAAAGTCCGAACAAAATATGCACAAGATTGTTTCTATACACTTCCGTTTCAAGATGGAAGCCTTCGATTTAACGATGACAAGTGCACGCAGTTTTGGACAAACGTTTCGACAGACTGATTTGAAATTTGGTACGAAAATACCACGGATAAAACTGGAACGACTTTTATAAATTAAAATTTAAAATTTTTTAAATTAAAAATTTTAATCATCCCAAGGCTTCTGATTTAACAGTGATGAGTACTGACTGCAATACTGACTCAATGGAAAGACCTATCGTAATTTTGACCGCTTAATGGACTAATAACATAAAATCTCTACAAAAGTTGGTCTAGTAACATTTTCCAAAATATTACAGTTACTGTTCAAAATGGCGGAACTATTACGAACGCGTTAGAGCGGTGACCAGGCAATTAATTAATAATATACCGTTCTTTGGACTAGTAGAATGATAATTAAGACCACTAAAAAAAGTTGCAGTATAAAAATGTATATTATATTTTCTACCGTCAGTAAAGGGTAACAATTTCAAGAGAACGACAAAATTCTGAAAACTTTGTCATCAGTAAATACCAAGATAGTGCCATGATTTATTATTAGTACATACCTTTACTTTAAAGAAGAGCAAATATTATACCAATATTAAATTACTCTACCAAGAATGGGTTTACCTTTACGTGAAGCCAATATAATTATAAAACTGTTAATTATACATTATTTGTACAGTATTATATTACGTATACAAAGTTATGCCGCGGTATTTGCTCTGTTATACAAACTTTAAATTAAATTGTGCTTGCATTTAATAGAGTTAAGTAACAGTAAAATATGTCAAACACTTGTTGAACTTTTGTTTCCTTTTTGGAAACATAACGCTGGTATACGGTAATAGGAAACGTTATGACAAAGTAAATACGCAGATATTTGTTTAATGAAAACAATATTTAATTTGTTTTTATTTGTTTTAAAAACAACATGCAACGAGTAAAAGTTTTGAAGTGGCTTATTGCATTACTTTAGAAAAGGTAAGGATTAATTTAAACTTAGTTAAATAATTTAAATTTATAAACCGTGTATTTGAGGTTATGTAAAGAAACTGAAAATATAAAATTGTAGGTTGAATTTTTTTAATAAAAAGAACAAAATAAATAGTGCATGAAAATGGAAGAAAGTTTATTTAAGAACTTTTGAATAACTTCCAATATGTGTGTGTGTGTGTGTGTGTGTGTGTGTGTGTGTGTGTGTGTGTGTGTGTGTGTGTGTGTGTGTGTGTGTGTGTGTGTGTGTGTGTGTGTGTGTGTGTGAATTATGTATTTATGATTGAATAACAAACAAACACACACACAAACTTACAGAAATATAATATGAATAAGAAATATATATTCCTCATGCGAAGTGCAAAATTCAATATCACAACCAGCCCTAAAACATGCTACGAGTTAATGTTAATTACGTGAACATAGAGACAGATGGGTTACATAGAGACTGCTATGGGTTACTGAATCAGTACAATCACAAACTGCTCCCAATTATAGGAAAATCTGAAGAAAAACTTAAGTTTCGTTACAGAACGTGGAGCTTTCAAGAAGCATTTACATACGTAGGCTTAGCTCAAGGAAACCTTAAAAGCAGACTGTGCGGCCAGCTTTGAAACAGCAAAACAAGTACTTCTAAAACGCGAAGAGTTGGAGCGGAAAGGTCTGATGATGTTCGACCGTACAGAAGTTGGAAACCAGAAACTCACGAAGTACATAAGACTGAAGTGAACTGAAGGACTGCGAAGTGCACAAAATGCCTTGGAGATAACACCCGCTTTATTTATTTTAGACAAAAATATAGATTAATTTGTTTTAAAAAATGTAAAATATTACTAAAACTGAAAATATTATAACATTATGTTTGGAATAAAAGAAATAAGAACTCAAAACTGGAATTTTCAACTTGGATCTTTTATCGAAAATGAAAACCATCTAATTTAACTTTCTCTCGATGTACAACTTAACTCCGGTAGTTAACTTCCTTCCGTATGGATGCATCTTGTAAAACAGACAAAATTTGTTTTCACTAATAGCTTGTTGAAAAAAACGGCACATTAATTTTTCGTTCTGATTTGTTTTCAACACTGCCAAACGGTTTTGGAGTTGCTTCCATCCCGTCACGCGATATCTGATTACATTGCTTTTGAAATTGGATATACGGAATTGCACCGAGTTTAATCTAAAAGCGATTCTATTTCCAAATTTCGTTACAAGAACTTTTCTTATTCTGACGCTTTACAAAATAAAATGGACTTTTCATTTCGCCTGTTTGTTACGAAATTTCGTTTTTCATTTAAAATAAAGCCTTTTCAATATAATTTGTTTTGAATTCTTTATTGTATAGCTTACAGAAATTTAAATTAAATTATTCACAATGCGTTTGTTTTATGTTAACAAAGTATATACTTTTATAAAATGTTTATAAACTCAAAACTTTCATTAATCTAAAAAAATTTAATAATTGATTTGGTTTACCTAACCTATCTCAAGTCAGAGAAAATCGCATCATCTGTTTTTCGCCTAAAAGAAATTATTCTAACAAAAACTAGTGTTTTTTAACACTAGATTTTTAATTAAACTTTCTGGATTTGTAAAAATCTGGTACTTGACAATTTTTCTACAATGTAATGTTTTTTTCTAAAACCCTTGGATAGGCAATCGAGGTATGATCTTCTTGAATTTAAAATGAGCACAAACCTGACCTCTAAATTATTTTTTGACGAAATGTTAAACAATATACATATTTATTTACTGTATATATTCTTTCTTTGTTTACTTTTACTACTTATTTAATCACCGAACATGTAGTTAATTAAAAAAACAATTACTTTAGTTATTTGTATTTTTTGTTTGTTATGAAATAAATATTTCAATTTTAGCAACTGAAATACAATTCATTTTTATCGAAACAATACCAATAGACATAACCTTAGATTAAATGGATATATATGAATTATGTATATAAATCATATATATGAATTATGAAGTAAACTTTTATATTTTTTTTCTTAAAGTCCATACTTAGACTAATGAGGACGGGGGATCGGCGTTAACAATAAGGGAAAAGCAACGGGAGTAACTGCGGCTAGAACTAAGAACCTTAAAGTGCGCAGTTCAGAGACTATGCCGTTAAGGAGTATTTCGATCAGGACAATATGATTAGGAAAATTTCACGCCCGAAACCTTATGAAACAAATATCTCTAACAGGGACGATATAGCTGGAGATATTACGATCAGGACAATATGATTAAAACAATTTCACGGCTGAAACTTGATGAAACAAATAACTCAACAGGTATGAATCTGAAGACATCATGACCAGGACAATATGATTAGGAAAATTTCATGGCTGAAACCTTATGAAACAAATATCTCTAACAGGGACGATATAGCTGGAGATATTACGATCAGGACAATATGATTAAAACAATTTCACGACTGAAACCTGATGAAACAAATATCTCAACAGGTATGATATATCTGAAGACATCATGACCAGGACAATATGATTAGGAAAATTTCATGGCTGAAACGTTATGGAACAAATATCTATCTCTAACAGGGATGATATAGTTGAAGACACTATGATCAGAACAATATGACTAGGAAAATTTCATGGCTGAAACTTTATGAAGCAAATATCTCTAACAGTAATGATATAGCTGAAGACAATATGATCAGGATAACATGATTAGGAAAATTTCATGGTAAAACCTCACGAAACAAATATCTCTGTCAGGGATAATATAGCTGAAGACAGAAAATTTCATGGTTGAAATCTTATGAAACAAATATCTCTATCAGGGTTCATATATCTGAAGACATTACGATCAGAATAATATAATAAGAAAATCTTCATGGCTGAAACCTTATGATACAAATATCTCTAACAGGGATGATATAGCTGAAGACACTAAGATCAGGACAATATGATTAGGAAAATTTCATGGCTGAAACTTTATGAAGCAAATTTCTCTAACAGGTATAATATAGCTGAAGACATTATGATCAGGAAAATATGATTAGGAAAATTTCATGGCTGAAACCTTACGAAACAATATATCTAATAGCGATAATATAGGTGAAGACATTATGACCATGGACGAAAGCATAACATCATACACAGACGGATTCGAACTGCCGAAGGAGTAGTTGTAGGTGAAGGTATAATTCATTTGTAATCATCAAACATTTACAGTTTGGATTTGGGATTTGTAATCAATCGATTTTGTGAAACCAGCTACAGTAAACATTGTTTAGGACAGTGCTACATTCAGCCAACATCACAACTTTCATAGAACAATGTTTTCATAGACAAGATTTGAAAGCGGTTGTGACCACCTCTACCTCCTGATTCATCGTCACGTGACTTTTTTCTTGTGATGATAACTACTAAACCATCTTCACACAATTTCCTATTGCAAGAAGAAATCGAACAATGTGCTGCTGCAAATTTTTAGTAAACTTTACGTGTATTTAAAAACATTCATGTTTAAGTCATTCGTTAACTGCAGAATGACAAATATGGAACAAAAACCTTCGGGAAGTTTGTAACAGTATTTTAGGCAGGAATTTAGGTTATAATGAATGTATACGAAACTGCCTAATTAGATTGCAAACAAGCCAATTACAGTTAGAACCAAAACCAAACACATTGGTCCAAAATTGGCGTACGGCATTATTAAGGCCGTTGCAAGATAAAAATTGAAAACAAATTTTTAGTCAACCAAAAATAAAAATCATATATCATGTTTTCTTTTCCTTTTTATTTTAATTAGGATAATCTGCCCGAAAACACTTTACATGATTTTTATTTTTGTTTAATAACAGAATTTTTTTCTTACAAATTGTAATTACATGTATTTAATCTTGTATTTATTGTATTAATTGTTAATTTAATTAAGAGTTTTTTCGGAAACAAGACAAATTAACACAGCTAGTTTTTTTTTTAACGTCCGACCATTGTGCACACTTGGGCTACGATGGGATGATTTATAGCGTATGAAAATGTCAATCCCTGGCCGGGAATCGAACCCGGGTTATCGGGGTGAAAGCCCAGTACGCTATCTATTAGGCCACCGAGGCGGCTCAGCGAGTTTTTAACAACATAACCTAAAGCTCATTATAACCTATCAGCTGTTCAATGAAATCAGCTGATCGTTACGATTTCATATAAAACAACTAACCTTTTAATAAAACTACCAAAATTAAATTAACTATTAATTTCATATATTCAGATCGGTCAAACGTCTTCGTAGTTTCCGTGGTGTAGTGGTTATATTGTGCGCCTCACATGCGCAAGGTCCCCGGTTCGATCCTGAGCGGAACACAGGAAATTGCAATTATAATTTTAATTTAATACGAGACTTGCGAAGCGCAAAATATACTATATATATATATATATATATATATATATATATATATATATATATATATATATATACTATATATATATATATATATATATATATATATATATATATATATATATATATATATATATACTAGTTGTTACCCGTTGCGGCTTTGCCTGCACTTATAATGTAGGCAATAACATTTATAGTCGATTTCCAAAATCAGAAGAGTTCATTTCATTTTAATATATTTCTATATACAATATTATACGATTTATGGTTTTCGGCCAAGACATATAAATTTTTGCTACTCGATACCCTAAAACAGGGTCATGTCATATTTTAATAAAATACAATATTATTAAAAAATCACTATTATACAATTAAACAGGAATAGTATTGTGTTTATTTCAGATACCTAAAACATGCTCACACCAAATTTAATCTCATTTGGTCCAGTAGTTAAAGTGTGATTGAATAACAAACAAATAAACAAAACAAACTTTCAATATAATATGATTAGCTGTTACCCGTCACGGCTTTGCCCGCAATCATAATATACATTAAAGATCATGCATTACCGTGTTAGGACCAACAACCGTGTTAGTTAAGTTATGGAGTACTCTTTAAAAGAAATTAAGGTTTTCTTTCCTGCATCACCGTATTAGGCCCAACAACCGTGTCAGTTAGGTTTGGAGTACTCTTTTTAAAAAAATAAATAAAGGTTTTTTTAATGCATCACCGTGTTAGGCCTAACAACCATGTTAGATAGCTTATGGAGTATTCTTTAAAAAAATATAAAGATTTTTATATATAAGATATAATCTTTTAATATAAGATATAAAGAATGTCAGTTAGGATATGTAGTATTCTTTAAAAAAATATAAAGGTTTTTTTACGCATCACCGTGTTAGGCCTAACAACCGTGTCAGTTATGATATGTAGCCTAGTATTCTTTAAAAAAAAAATAAAGGTTTTCTCACGCATCACCGTATTAGGCCTAACAACCGTGTCAGTTAAGGTTTGGAGTACTGTTTAAAAAAAATAAAGATTTTTTTCACACATCACCATGATAGGCCCAACAACTATGTCAGTTAGGATATGTAGTATTCTTTAAAAAAATATAAAAGCTCTTTTAAGCATCACCGTGTTAGATCTATCAACCGTGTCAGTTAGGATACGTACATTCTTTTAAAAAATTTAATGGTTTTTTTTACACATCACCATGTTAGGCCTAACAACCGTGTCAGTTAGAATATGTAGTATTCTTTAAAAAAATATAAAGGTTTTTTACTCACCACCGTGTTAGGCCAAACAAACATGTCAGTTAGGATATGTAGCCTAGGATTCTTTAAAAAAATATGAAGGTTTTTTCACGCATCACCGTATTAGGCCCAACAACCTTGTCAGTTAGGATATGTAGTATTCTTTAAAAAAAAATAAAGGTTTTTTACGCATCACCGTGTTTGGCCTAACAACCGTGTCAGTTAGGATATGTGGTATTCTTTAAAAAAATATAAAGGTTTTTTACGCACCACCGTGTTAGGCCTAACAAACATGTCAGTTAGGATATGTAACCTAGTATTCTTTAAAAAAATACAAAGGTTTTTTACGCACCACCGTGTTAGGCCTAACAAACATGTCAGTTGGGATATGTAGCCTAGTATTCTTTAAAAAAATATAAAGGTTTTTTCACGCATCACCGTGTTAGGCTTAACAACCATGTCAGTCAGGTTATGCAGTATTATTTTTAAAAATTGGGTTTCTTATCACCCAAAAACCGTGTTAGACTTTTTTTATTGTTTTACGGATCTACAACACGGTACCGATTTTCGCCGGTAGCATTTTTGAGGTTATGTTATTCACTTTTATTTTCGATTTTTATCGTACTTCTCGTGCTTTCATATTTTGGGTTCTTGCTTTTGGGCACATAATAAAGCATTTTAGTAACAAAAATATCGAAAAATCCAATAGATGCTGCACTGCATATTTACCATTTTTTCATATAATGTAATTACACAAATATATATACTAACTTACAATTAAATTATCCTAATAAAATTGTATATGTTATATATTCTGCACTCTGCTTCAAAAACATTGAAAAGTCTTAAATGAAAAATACCAGATTGTGATTCTTAGATGAAAATGTAACATTAAAAACAATAATTTTGCAATAAATAAAACATAGATCAAGATTTGTAAAATGGGATTAGATCTATGTCATCTCAGGTGCCTAAATCTCATGTCCAGTGAACAGTAACTAAACCTAACTACAGTTAACACATGTCACAAAACTAAATACTAATAATTATTTTGGGCTGGGTAAGTAGTATAATGACGTTTTGTAATACGGGAATAGGCCTATGTTTATCGCAGATACTTAAACCATATTCGTACCAAAATTCATCTCAATTGGTCCAGTGGTTAAAGCGTGATTGAATAACAAACAAACACACACACAAACTTTCAGAAATATAATATGAATAAGAAATATATATTCCTCATGCGAAGTGCAAAATTCAATATCACAACCAGCCCTAAAACATGATACGAGTTAATGTTAATTACGTGAACATAGAGACAGATTACTGCTATGGGTTATTGAATCAGTACAATCACAAACTGCTCCCAATTATAGGAAAATCTGACGAAAAACTTAAGTTTCGTTACAGAACATGGAGCTTTCAAGAAGCATTTACATGCGTAGACTTAGCTCAAGGAAACCTTAAAAGCAGACTGTGCGACCAGCTTTGAAACAGCAAAACAAGTACTTCTAAAACGCGAAGAGTTGGAGCGGAAAGGTCTGATGATGTTCGACCGTACAGAAGTTGGAAACCAGAAACTCACGAAGTACATAAGACTGAAGTGAACTGAAGGACTGCGAAGTGCACAAAGTGCCTAGGAGATAACACCAGCTTTATTTATTTTACACAAAAATAATATGAATATTCGTAAAAAAATCTGCAATATTAATACTAAAACTGAAAATATTATAACATTATGTTTGGAATAAAAGAAATTTAGTGAATAAGAACTCAAAACTGGAATTTTCAACTTGGATCTTTTATCGAAAATGAAAACCATCTAACTTAACTTTCTCTCGATGTACAACTTAACTCCGATAGTTAACTTCCTTCCGTATGGATGCATCTTGTAAAACAGACAAAATTTGTTTTCACTAATAGCTTGTTGAAAAAAAACGGCACATTAATTTTTCGTTCTGATTTGTTTTCAACACTGCCAAACGGTTTTGGAGTTGCTTCCATCCCGTCACGCGATATCTGATTACATTGCTTTTGAAATTGGATATACGGAATTGCACCGAGTTTAATCTAAAAGCGATTCTATTTCCAAATTTCGTTACAAGAACTTTTCTTATTCTGACGCTTTACAAAATAAAATGGACTTTTCATTTCGCCTGTTTGTTACGAAATTTCGTATTTCATTTAAAATAAAGCCTTTTCAATATAATTTGTTTTGACTCCGGTATAGCTTACAGAAATTTAAATTAAATTATTCACAATGTGTTTGTTTTATGTTAACAAAGTATATACTTTTATAAAATGTTTATAAACTCAAAACTTTCATTAATCTAAAAAAATTTAATAATTGATTTGGTTTACCTAACCTATCTCAAGTCAGAGAAAATCGCATCATCTGTTTTTCGCCTAAAAGAAATTATTCTAACAAAAACTAGTGTTTTTTAACACTAGATTTTTAATTAAACTTTCTGGATTTGTAAAAATCTGGTACTTGACAATTTTTCTACAATGTAATGTTTTTTTCTAAAACCCTTGGATAGGCAATCGAGGTATGATCTTCTTGAATTTAAAATGAGCACAAACCTGACCTCTAAATTATTTTTTGACGAAATGTTAAACAATATACATATTTATTTACTGTATATATTCTTTCTTTGCTTACTTTAACTACTTATTTTAATCACCGAACATTGTTAATTAAAAAAACAATTACTTTAGTTATTTGTATTTTTTGTTTGTTATGAAATAAATATTTCAATTTTAGCAACTGAAATACAATTCATTTTTATCGAAACAATGCCAATAAACATAACCTTAGATTAAATGGTATTCACTCTGGTGCGAAATCAGGTGCTTGCTAGACATTTCCACCAACCCGCATCACGATAGCGTGTACCCGACTCTAACACACACACTTACACTTACAACACTACACTTTTTAACACTTTCCACTCACACTTACATTTAGGGAGGCGATAATAGCCTCAATGTGCTTTTCGGCTTAAAATAACCACACAAAAAATCACGATAGCTTAATATTTTCCAGTGGTTTATAAAACTTCTTAGCGATTTTCATTGATAAATAAACTATTGGAGGCATTATATAGGCTATTACTCTTTAAGAAATATAAACAGTGCATACACTTCAAAATTGATTTTGAATGTTGGATATTAAGTGGTTTGAGCACTACCCAACCAATCAACCAATTTACATCCAATTGATACTCATTTTACATTATGTAATACTTTATAAGTCAAAAGTACTAATCATTCCAATAAAATAACACATTAATTATTATTACTATTTTAAAGATTTGGACAATGACATAAATTGTCAAAAATCTTAATTTAAATTAAATTTTCCAGCTTACAAAAATCGATTCCTCTCAGTTACTTAATCCAGTAAGTTACGCTATAAACATATTTCACATTAAATACTTACACCTGAACGCAATGTATTCAACTTCTTGTATTTTTTAAAATTATGGTTTAAGTAATATTATTTTCACTTTATTCTGGGAAACACAAACGCTCAGTTTTCCTTTCCACACAGACTTTTTTTTAAAGTTGTACATTACGAATTCATAACTTAACCACAATTTTAAGCGGACTGAATATATTTTGATTTTACGAAATAAACACTTCAAAAATGGTGCAACTATGGGCAAATAAGAAAATTACTTTATGCTGAGAGTTAGTTTCAAAAAATCTAGTAGGCAATTCAAACAACTGAATGCGACGATGTGAAAACCTGAACAAGTTTCAAGAGCTGTTAAACTGTAGGATAACCCGAGACGACGCCTAGATAGTCAGATGGAACTTGGGGGACTTACAGACAGAAGCAAAGCTTTTGATGTTAATGTTCAGCAAAGATATTTGCTGAATAGCTTAAAGATTCGTTTAAAATATCTTGTTTTGTTTAAATAAATACGTGAACCTACCTTAGATAATATTCACTGTAGTTATAGTAAAAGATCAGTTGTTTTATATTAATTAGTAACGATCAGCTGATTTCATTGAACGGCTGATAGGCTATAATAAGTTTCAGGTTGTGTTGTTAAAAATATCAATTAGTGTAAGAACAGTGCGAAAACCCGAGAATGTGGAGGCAGTACGAGTATCGGTCATACGAAGACCTCGAAGATCTGCCAGGCTCCACAGCGTTGCTCTTGGGCCTTCAACTCGAACTGTAAGACGAATTTTACATGATGACTTACATTTACATATAAAATTCAAATAGTGCAGGCTTTGAATCCTAGAGATTATCCTATCCGCGTTGGCTTTTGTGAGCACATGTTAAACCTGTTTGAAGACGACCCACTGGTCGCCCATAATCTATGGATGAGCGATGAGGCTCATTTTTACCTCAGCGGATATGTTAATAGACAAAAGTTTCGCTATTGGGCTGCTGTCAATCCTCAAGAACTTCACGAACGGCCTTTCCATTCAGCCAAAGTGACTGTCTGGTGTACAATCTCTTCGAACTGAATAATTGGCCCGTATTTTTTTGAGGATGATGATAACCGTGCTCTAACAATAACATCTTCTCGCTATGTTCAAATGCTGGAAAACTTTCTCATTCCAGAACTCCGACAATTTCCTGTGAATAAAAACACTTATTTCCAACAAGATGGAGCAACCAGGTCATACAACCAGAGTGTCACTGGGCCTTATGAGAAACATTTTTCCAAACCGCTTGATCAGTAGGAATGGAGATATTCAGTGGCCCCCACGATCGCCCGATCTGAGCTCTTGCGATTACTTTCTATGGGGACATCTCAAGTCGAAGGTTTTTGAGACTTGTCCAACAACGGTATAGGATTTGAAAGTTCGGACTGAACAAAAAGTTTGTTTGATAACACCGGCGATGCTAAGACGTGTCAGTGAGAATTTCAGTATGAGACTTAGACATTGTATTCAAAATGGTGGTCATATTCAGACCTTACTGGAGTCATATTCAAAAAATAAACATTTTTTCTGTTTGAATTAAAATTTCCATTTATGTTCTTAAGATTTGTTGCAATATATGACTAAAAAACTGTTTCTGTGTGTGTTTTTTTAATACTTAGAATCGTGCGGTTTGCCCCACCCAGTATATTACCCTTTAAGAAATATAAACAGTACATACACTTCAAAATTGATTTTGAATGTTGGATATAAAGTGGTGTGGGCAATACCCAACCAATCAACCAATCAACCAATTTACATCCAATTGATACTCATTTTACATTATGTAATACTTTATAAGTCAAAAGTACTAATAATTCCAATAAAATAACACATTAATTATTATTACTATTTTAAAGGTTTGGACAATGGCATAAATTGTCAAAAATCTTAATTTAAATTAAATTTTCCAGCTTACAAAAATCGATTCCTCTCAGTTACTTAATCCAGTAAGTTAGGCTATAAAAATATTTCACATTAAATACTTACACCTTAACGAAATGTATTCAACTTCTTGTATTTTTTAAAATTACGGTTTAAGTAATATTGTTTTCACTTTATTCTGGGAAACACAAACGCTCAGTTTTCCTTTCCACACAGACTTTTTTTTAAAGTTGTACATTACGAATTCACAACTTAACCACAATTTTAAGCGGACTGAATATATTTTGATTTTACGAAATAAACACTTCAAAAATGGCG
>CM040184.1:66457953-66550453 GCA_022606455.1 Callitettix versicolor
AAATAATGAGATGTATTTAAGCACTGATTAAATTTGAGACATTTTGTTCAAAGACATTAGATAAAAGTAATTTTTACGTGTTCTAAACAGATCAATAGGAAATACACGAAAATTAGCTGTTACTATGTTAAATAAGTTAATATGTTTAACTGTTATTTATTAACGAATATGTTAATTTGTTCATAGTGTAAATGTAACAAAGCCAGCGGATTTCTTTGTTTAACAATAGTAAAGTGCAGTTAATTAATTAAAAACGTACTAGTCACTCTTTCGTTTCTAATGAACGTTACTGAATCAAACCAACCGTTTTAACTGAGTATACTCTAGTCTCTCTCTCTCTCTCTCTCTCTCTCTCTCTCTCTCTCTCTCTCTGACAATTATAAATAATAACGACACTCCTCTCTTTCACTGACGTGATAGAAGCGAATTTACAACAATTTTTTCTTTAGTTTTACACTTTTATGAAAATTTGAATTCACCAACATAATCAAATTATACTGAAAATACAAAAACAACCATTAATTAATTAATTAATAACAACCATTAAATTTATTGCCGTATTTCAAAGGAATATGAAATTTTGAAACGCTAATATATGCAGGTATTTAACGCTAAATATCTGAAAATTATAAGACGGTTTCTTATGAATAACAAACATGTTTAAGTCAATTACCAAACATTTATTTTTGTGACAAATCTTGATTAAAATTGGAACAAAATTTCGAATGCTAGATTTCTCTCTCTCTCTCTCTCTCTCACACACACACACACACACACACACACACACACACACACACACACACACACACACACACACACACACACACACACACACACACACACACACACACACACACACACACACACACACACACACACCACATTATAAATTTTACAATTACTCAAGAAGTCAGGAGTTCTTTTAACGGAAATATCTAAAAATAATAGTAAAATGTAAAATTAATACTTTCTATAAATCCCAAATAATATTTTTTTTTAAATCACGTATAGTTTAAATAATATATTTGCTAACTTTTGAAATTATTTGAAATACATTTCAGCCATTATTTAATTAAATATAAGTTTTTTGTGAGTGTTTATCATTAAGTTTAAGATTACTACTCACAGATCAATCATTCGAACAAGATTTAAGCTAAGAGGCTTTAGAAATAACAGACACAGATCAAAAACAGGAGAGTGAATGCAAAACAAACTGTTAGTGTTCAGTTAGGAAGAGCCGGGGATCAACAGCAGCTGTGGTTTTATTTAGGTCAATGTAGAAAGAGTCAATCAGGTTAAGTGTAAATACTCTCCTAAATATTGGAATAGGGCAAAAGTTAACGGTTTGTTAAATTTGTAAAGAAAATCTCATCTACGTATTACTTGGTTAGCCGCCAAATTATTAAGGCTGTCAAAAGCAGACGTTTAACAGAATTAAACTGATTTATAATTCACAGAATTTAGAGGCGATATCCTTTGGAGTGAGGATCTCTAATTTAATACTGAACTTCATTAGATCTCGAAGAACTTCTTAAGTATTTCATTAAAATTATTTAATTTTTTTTTTGTTATCACATATATGTTTATCTACATCTTCACAAATTTTCTACATAACTTACATTTTACAACTTGCATTCTACAAACGTACATCAACTTGCTTACACACACTTTATTGAAGCGATCTATAAGAGCTTCTATGTGATTATGCGACTGCTTCTAAGACTTTTAATCGGCTTTAAGTCGGTTTTATTTTACTACAAAACTTTTCATGAAAACGTATTAGGCGCGCGAGTTCCTTAGTGTTCAACGTATATTTGCAGATACAATGTACGAGGTGTGTTCGGAAAGTAACGAGAATTTTAATTTTTTGAACAAAATATTTATTTATTCTTCTACATTGATGTTGTCGCCTTCGAAACTGTCCCCATTGGAGATTATGCACTTGTGCCAGCGCTTCTTCCAATCCTCGAAACACTTCTCAAACTCGATCTTTGAGATAGCCTTTAGTTCTTTCAGCGAAGCGCTTTTAATGTCATCTACGGCTGTAAAACAACGGCCCTTTAAGGTTCTCTTTATTTTTGGAAATAGGAAAAAAGTCACACGGAGCCATGTCTGGCGAATATGGAGGCTGGGGCATCGTTACAGTACTACTGTTTTTGGCCAAAAATTTACGAACAAGCAATGAAGTGTGAGCTGGTGCATTATCGTGGTGCAAAAGCCATGAATTGTTTTGCTACAGATCTAGGCGATTTTTTCGGATTGCTTCACGCAAACGGCGTTGAACTTGTAGGTAGTACTCCTTATTGACCGTTTCACCTGGTGGCAGGAATTCATGATGCACTATGCCATTAATATCGAAGAACACAGTGAGCATAACGTTCACGTTCGACCGCACTTGTCGAGTCTTTTTCGGTCTTGGCGAGCCAGAATGCCTCCACTGGGATGATTGAGCCTTAGTTTGGACGTCATATCCGTAAACCCATGTTTCGTCACCTGTTATAATACGTTTCAGTAATTCTGCATCGTCGTTGACTTCATTTAGTGAAGCCTGAGCAACTTCCATTCGCCGCTGTTTTTGTTCAAAATTCAACAATTTAGGAACAAATTTTGCTGCCACGCGTTTTTATACACAAAACATTAGAAACAATGATCAAATCGATATGCCAACATCACCAGCGACCTTCCTAATTGTGATTCGGCGTTTGTTCATAACCATTTCTTTCATTTTTCCACGTTTTCATCGGTTGTTGATGTGCTGGGGCGTTCGGGCGTTCGTCATCTTCAACGTCTTCACGGCCTTCTTGGCCACTTACACCACTCGTAAACTCTTGCTTTACTCATAGCAGACTCACCATGGGACTTTGTTAACATTTCACACACTTTATTCCATTTTTTACGCAAAATTTGATACAAATTCTTTGATCCATTTCTTTTAACAAACGAAAATCGCCGAGTTCATGAAAACACGTCTAACCTCAATGGCTGTCACAGACAAAGTCAACAATGAAAACAGCTGAAAATTTTATCATACTTCAAGGGCATGTATACCAACATAATAAAAAAAATGTTTGACAATCGGACTCTCCATGCACGCGAAATTAAAAAATTCTCGTTACTTTCTGAACACACCTCGTATGTTTAGTTTCAATAACGCAGGTTCTTGTTTTTGAAACAAAACCGGTCAGAATGCTTAGCGTAAAAATATATGAAGAATTATGAATGTTTTAAAAGTGAGAAAGTTTTACTACATGTCATTATTATGAAAAAAAACGTATAATACTTGTAGTAGAAATATTTTTACTGTTATTACTTAAAAGTAACATTTTGTTACATCAATTTTAATATTTGAAAAAACATCCATTTTCACTGTTTTTCCTCGCAATAGTTTTAGTTAATTGCAGGTACGATTGGAACAAAATTAATATGTAAATAACAATCTTACACTTCATCATAAAATTTACTTTTACACAACTTAGGGGACAATGACAATCCCTCTGTAAATCCACTAATAGCATACAACAAGTTTTGAAACAACAATATACAAATAATAGGAAAGGGGAGAGAGATACCAACACACACACTCGCGTGCGCATTTTGAACACAACAATATACAAATCAGAAAAATGAGAGAGAAGAGAGAGATGGAAAGGGGGAGAGAGAGACCAACACACACACTCGCGCGTGCGCATACACACACACACACACACACACACACACACACACACACACACACACACACACACACACACACAGAGAGAGAGGGAGGAGAGGCAACACACACACACACACACACACACACACACGAGAGAGAGAGAGAGAGAGAGAGAGAAGAGAGAGAGAGAGAGAGAGAGAGACCAACACACACACACACAAAACACACACACACACGCACGCACGCACACACACACACACACACACACACACACACACACACACACACACACACACACAACGGAGAGAGAGAGGGAGGAGAGGCAACACACACACACACACACACACACAACGGAGAGAGAGAGAGAGAGAGAGAGAGAGAGAGAGAGAAGGAGAGGGGGAAAGAGAGAGACCAACACACACACTCGCGCGTGCGCAGCATACACACACACACACACACACACACACACACACACACACACACACACACACACACACACACACACACACACACACACACACACACACACACACACACACACACACACACACACACACACACACACACACACACACACACACATACACACACACACACACACACACACACACACACACACACAACACACACACACACACACCACACACACACACACACACACACACACACACACACACACACACACACACACACACACACACACACACACACACACACACACACACACACACAACGGAGAGAAAGAGAGAGTACAATACTAGATGGAAGAAAGTACTTGATACAATACAGAAATATTTTCCTGTTAAAATGTACGTTATCGTTAAATTCAGTTACTTTTAGAAACTTAGTTTTATTATGACACGTTGGAACGACAGCAACGTGTCGTGACAATTATACCACAGTGACAGAAATAAAATCACAGCTATCGCACGCCGATATAATTGAAGGTACTTTGAGCTTATAAAAGTTTTACACGAAACTGGAACACACTAGAGCAAGAGCTCTGTTCCGCAACAGTCGTCTGGAGATCCTGTAGCGCCTGTAATCACGTGACACCATTTTAATTAAACCCGTATCCGGTTAATTTATAACTGTAACGTATGTCTTCTTGGTTATTTAGTCTGGCCAGAAATCCTATAGTGCACGTAAATAAAACAGGATTTAATACGGACGATAATAAATATTGTCCGGGCTCTGTTTAACAAGTAATAAAAAACGGCAAGACGTGACAGAAGCGACTTTCCAAAAGTATTTCCTTTTACCTTAACACTTTTGCAATGTTTGTTCGCGATAGTAATCAGCATCAAAATCTACATGTAAAACGATTTTAAACTATGAAATTACAATGAAAATAAGAAAATTAATTCTGACCATCATGTAATTAATTCCCTAATTTTTTAAAATTAAAAAAATGCTTCTTCATACAGTTTCTAACGTTACTTAGGACGATGAAAACGACTGTCATTTGGAGACTTTTTAACAAATTTGCTGGTAAACGAATCTTTTAATGATATTATCAGAGTCAAATTTCGTGCCAAGTTTGAATCAAATCGGAGCAAACTGCGAACGTTAACGTGATCAAACACACACACACACACACACACACACACACACACACACACACACACACACAACGGGAGAGAGAGAGGAGGAGAGGGGGAGAGAAACCAACACACACACACTCGCGCGTGCGCGCGCGCACAAACACAATCACACACACACACACAATGGAGAGAGAGGGGGAGGCAACACACACACAACATGGGAGAGAGAGAGACAGAGAGAGAAGGAGAGGGGGAAAGAGAGAGAGAGACCAACACACACTTGCGCGTGCGCATACACACAAACAACGGAGAGAGAGAGGGAGGACAGGCAACGCACACACACACACACAGAGAGAGAGAGAGAGAGAGAGAGAGAGAGAGGGGGAAGAGAGAGAGACACCAACACACACACACACACACAACGGAGAGAGAGAGAAAGAGAAAGAGAGAGATGGAGAGGGGGAGAAGGAGAGAGAGAGAGGGAGAAGAAGAGAGGAGAGAAGGAGAGAAGGAGAGGGGGAGAGAGAAGGAGAGGGGAGAGAGAAGGAGAGGGGGAGAGAGAAGGAGAGGGGAGAAAGAGAAGGAGAGGGGGAGAGAGACCAACTCACACACACACACACAATGGAGAGAGAGGGGGAGGCAACACACACACACACACACACACACACACACAACGGAGAGAGAGAGAGAGAAGGGGGGGGGAAAGAGAGAGAGAGACCAACACACACACACAAACTCGCGTGTGCAAAGAGAAAGACACACACACACACAACGGAGAGAGGGAGAGAGAGAGAGAGAAGGAGCGGGGGAAAGAGAGAGAGACCAACACACACTCGCGCGTGCGCATACACACACACACACACACAACGGAGAGAGAGAGGGAGGAGAGGCAACACACACACACACACACACACACAACAGAGAGAGAGAGAGAGAAGGAGAGGGGGAAGAGAGAGAGACACCAACACACACACACAACGGAGAGAGAGAGAGAAAGAGAGAGATGGAGAGGGGGGAGAGAGAAGGAGGGAGAGAGAAGGAGAGGGAGAGAGAGAGAAGGAGAAAAGGAGAGAAGGAGAGGGGAGAGAGAAGGAGAGGGGGAGAGAGAAGGAGAGGGGGAGAGAGAGAAGGAAAGGGGAGAAAGAGAAGGAGAGGGGGAGAGAGACCAACACACACAATGGAGAGAGGGGGGAGGCAACACACACACACACACACACACACACACACACACACACACACAACGGAGAGAGAGAGAGAGAGAAGGAGGGGGGAAAGAGAGAAAGACCAACACACACACACTCGCGCGTGCGCGCGCGCGCACACACACACACACACAACGGAGAGAGGGAGAGAGAGAGAGAGAAGGAGCTGGGGAAAGAGAGAGAGACCAACACACACTCGCGCGTGCGCATACACACACACACACACACACACACAAACACACACAACGGAGAGAGAGAGGGAGGAGAGGCAACACACACACACACACACACACACACACACACACACACACACACACACACACACACACACACACACACACACATACACACAGAGAGAGAGAGAGAGAGAGAGAGAGGGAGAGGGAAGAGAGAGAGACACCAACACACACACACAACGGAGAGAGAGAGAGAAAGAGAAAGAGAGAGTTGGAGAGGGGGAGAGAGAGAAGGAGAGAGAGAAGGAGAGGGAGAGAGAGAGAAGGAGAGAAGGAGAGGGGGAGAGAGAAGGAGAGGGGGAGAAGGAGAGGGGGAGAGAGAGAAGGAGAGGGGAGAATGAGAAGGAGAGGGGGAGAGAGACCAACACACACACACACACACACAATGGAGAGAGGGGGGGGAGGCAACACACACACACAACGGAGAGAGAGAGAGAGAGAAGGAGGGGGAAAGAGAGAGAGACCAACACACACACACACACAACGGAGAGAGGGAGAGAGAGAGAGAAGGAGCGGGGGAAGAGAGAGAGACCAACACACACTCGCGCGTGCGCATACACACACACACACACACACACACACACACACACAGAGAGAGAGAGAGGAAGGAGAGGCAACACACACACACACACACACACACACACACACACACACACACACACACACACACACACAGAGAGAGAGAGAGAGAGAGAGAGAGAGAGAGAGAGAGAGAGAGATAGAAGGAGAGGGTGAAAGAGAGAGAGAGAGAGAGAGAGAGAGAGAGAGAGAGAGAGAGACACCAACACACACTCGCGCGTGCGCGAGCACACACACACACACACACACACACACACACACACACACACACACACACACACACACACACATTCAATAGCTTATCATTTTACCAATGGACATTTGCTCATAACACATATCATAAAACTTAAAAGTCTTATGTATATTACAAGGAACATATTTTTCTAAAATATTACAAGACTTGTAACTTGTAAAATTATTTCCAACGAGTCGAGTCCTTTCATAATACACTGATTTGAATGTAAATTAATCTTTATAGTATTTAGAGATGCTATATGAAATGTTTTGTAACCATATTAAGGTTGCATTATCAAATTTATAATTACGAGAACGTATTATTAAGAAAACGACAAAATGAAACATGTTTGTGCTTAAAAGAAAATAACTTCATCACACAACTGCCTTGCTGAATGAATGGAAGTGAAATTTTAACTTATTTTTTTATACTTGTTTTTAAATCTGATTTCAACATCAGATTAAAACTGTGAAAATTAACCTTGATCGTTGTCAAATTAATTTAAGTATTTTCAACGGAATTTTAAAATAAACACGAACCTATAAAATATTTAGCTATCTATAAAAAAGTGATTAAAAGGCGTTCGTTTCAAAATCCCAGGTCATAGCGCCAAATAGCTACATTTTCCGTAAAATGTCGCTAATAAACGCCGTAAACAGCTTCGGTTTATTTGGTTCCAACGCTTTTCGCCTCCGTAACGTCTGTTTGCCTGTTTAGGTACCATTTAAAAACAACTGAAGCACATCCTCCTGGTGATTTTCCTGAATCTTTACAGTCAAGCTAAATATATAACACAATTCGTTGACATTTTTTTTCAATTAATCATTAATTTCTTAAATTATAATTGCATACATTTTTTACAGGAAGAGTGTTATAGAATTCTGGAACAACATATAACTTCTCGTGCTATTTGAAAAAAATCTCACTTGTTCAAAATCAGCCGCCTCGGTGACCTAGTTGAGAGCGTACTGGGCTTTCACTCCGAAGACCCGGGTTCGATTCCTGGCCAGGGCTTGGCATTTTCATACGCTATAAATCATCCCATCGTCTGCATTAGCCCAAAATGTGCACAATAGTCGGAAGTTAAACAAAAACAAAACATCGTACTATAATGAAACATATTTTTACGTAATAAAGCTGCCAGAAGAAATACTGACGAAGAAACTCCTAAATTACCAACTAAAGATGAAAGTAAAGAATGAGTGACTTAAGGAAGTGGAACAGGACCTAAGGAACGTCTGAAAGAAGGAAGGGAAAAACTAATCCTTAGGAATAAAAACATTAGATTAAAATTTAAAGAAGGAACAAAAAGAGTTGCCTTTTACTCGGAGGAAGTTATACTACATAGATCTATAAGACTAAAAAAGTATTGGGAGAATCTCAAAAACCTAAAAGAACCAAAGTTGAAAGCCCAAAAGAACCAAAATTGACTAAATGAGCTCCATTGAGAGCTAACAAAAAACAAAATCTTACTATAATAAAACACATTTTCAATCACTGACACTTTGCTCGTGGACAGAACAGCCAAAACAGTAACCAGGGACAAGCAGCAACGGTTCCAAGGCAAAGTCAAATCCAAGCGAACGATCCAAATCTCTGACGAAGAAAGAAAAGCAAGATCACAACGAATGAAGCAATACTGGGCTACGGGGAAGGCACAGAACATTAAAAAGTGATTGATTTAGTGTACCCCAAAGTTGGGTGAAACAAATAAAGAGAGAAAACATATTTTCTTACGAAGACTTTTATTTCAAAAGGACCGTAGTTTTGTTGCATTAGAAAAGGTGAAATGAGTGTCGAAATTTTACTAATTGAAGCATTACAAATTTTACCATTTAAGCAAATAAATAAATACTTCATTTTTTCTAAAATTTAAACTTTAATAATGACTGTATGCAGAGTGTTTCGAACTATTTTAAACAGGTCGAGACAAAATTAAGTATAATAAAAACGTATACAAAGAAATGACTAGTTTTCAGTCTGTAAATTGTCAGATTAACGGCAATGTTGCACTTAAATCGTAAAAAGTGTCTAGTGTACGATTGAAGCCCGACGTGACAGACACTTCTATACATACCTCTAAAAACACCACTTTATTCTCTGTAATTAAACAATTGATTTGTAAATTTGTAAATTCACTTATGGACATTTGTCGAATCGTAAATTGACTTTGCGCGTGCGCAGTTCGTGCAATCTGGAAAACAAAACTGAAACAAACTTCCACTCTTCGTCTTCAAAACTACAGTGGCAGAAAAGTGTATTTTTAGCCGAATTATTGAACTTTAAAATTATTTTGACAAACTTTTTCACTCGTTGTTTTCACACCCACCGATTTAAAAAAATTCACGTCAAATTTTACCAACACACACACAAACATAAAGATGAAACGAAGTTTGAAACGCCAATCTTTTGATAATTTGGCTGGTTTGTTCAAGAATTTCGAACAAAAATTATAAATTCATAACTTAACAGTAATTTTTTTTAAAGTTTGTACATCAAATGTGGAAAATTTTTCTCAATATTTGCTATAAATGCTGTGAGACTGAGATGATAAGTGGTTTTTCGAAATTGTCTTGTTTTTTATTCGAAGTATGAAATATTTCATCAAGCTGAGATTAACTGTAGATTTCGCGTGAATAACAAACCAACAAAATCTCTTTTTCATATATCATGTTAGCATATATCATGTTAGCATATATCATGTTAGCATATATATCATGTTAGCATATATCATGTTAGCATATATCATGTTAGCATATATCATGTTAGCATATATCATGTTAGCATATATCATGTTAGCATATATCATATCATGTTATATATATCATGTTAGCATATATCATGTTAGCGTATATCATGTTAGCGTATATCATGTTAGCATATATCATGTTAGCGTATATCATGTTAGCGTATATCATGTTAGCGTATATCATATATATCATGTTAGCGTATATCATATTATATTATATATCATGTTAGCATATATCATGTTAGCATATATCATGTTAGCATATATCATGTTAGCATATATCATGTTAGCATATATCATGTTAGCGTATATCATGTTAGCATATATCATGTTAGCGTATATCATGTTAGCGTATATCATGTTAGCGTATATCATGTTAGCAAATATCATGTTAGCGTATATCATGTTAGCATATATCATGTTAGCATATATCATGTTAGCATATATCATGTTAGCATATATCATGTTAGCATATATCATGTTAGCATATATCATGTTAGCATATATCATGTTAGCATATATCATGTTAGCATATATCATGTTAGCATATATCATGTTAGCATATATAGCATATATCATGTTAGCATATATCATGTTATATATCATGTTAGCATATATCATGTTAGCATATATCATGTTAGCATATATCATGTTAGTTATATATCATGTTAGCGTATATCATGTTAGCGTATATCATGTTAGCGTATATCATGTTAGCGTATATCATGTTAGCGTATATCATGTTAGCGTATATCATGTTAGCATATATCATGTTAGCATATATCATGTTATATCATGCATGTATATCATGTTAGCATATATCATGTTAGCATATATCATGTTAGCATATATCATGTTAGCATATATCATGTTAGCATATATCATGTTAGCATATATCATGTTAGCGTATATCATGTTAGCGTATATCATGTTAGCGTATATCATGTTAGCGTATATCATGTTAGCATATATCATGTTAGCATATATCATGTTAGCGTATATCATGTTAGCGTATATCATGTTAGCGTATATCATGTTAGCGTATATCATGTTAGCATATATCATGTTAGCATATATCATGTTAGCGTATATCATGTTAGCGTATATCATGTTAGCGTATATCATGTTAGCGTATATCATGTTAGCGTATATCATGTTAGCGTATATCATGTTAGCGTATATCATGTTAGCGTATATCATGTTAGCATATATCATGTTAGCGTATATCATGTTAGCGTATATCATGTTAGCATATATCATGTTAGCATATATCATGTTAGCATATATCATGTTAGCATATATCATGTTAGCATATATCATGTTAGCATATATCATGTTAGCATATATCATGTTAGCATATATCATGTTAGCATATATCATGTTAGCATATATCATGTTAGCGTATATCATGTTAGCGTATATCATGTTAGCGTATATCATGTTAGCGTATATCATGTTAGCGTATATCATGTTAGCATATATCATGTTAGCGTATATCATGTTAGCGTATATCATGTTAGCATATATCATGTTAGCATATATCATGTTAGCATATATCATGTTAGCGTATATCATGTTAGCGTATGTCATGTTAGCGTATATCATATTAGCGTATATCATGTTAGCATATATCATGTTAGCATATATCATGTTAGCATATATCATGTTAGCATATATCATGTTAGCATATATCATGTTAGCATATATCATGTTAGCACATATCATGTTAGCAAATATCATGTTAGCAAATATCATGTTAGCATATATCATGTTAGCAAATATCATGTTAGCATATATCATGTTAGCATATATCATGTTAGCATATATCATGTTAGCATATATCATGTTAGCATATATCATGTTAGCATATATCATGTTAGCGTATATCATGTTAGCGTATATCATGTTAGCGTATATCATGTTAGCGTATATCATGTTAGCGTATATCATATTAGCGTATATCATGTTAGCGTATATCATATTATCGTATATCATGTTAGCAAATATCATGTTAGCATATATCATGTTAGCATATATCATGTTAGCATATATCATGTTAGCATATATCATGTTAGCATATATCATGTTAGCATATATCATGTTAGCATATATCATGTTAGCGTATATCATGTTAGCGTATATCATATTAGCGTATATCATATTAGCGTATATCATGTTAGCGTATATCATGTTAGCATATATCATGTTAGCGTATATCATGTTAGCATATATCATGTTAGCATATATCATGTTAGCATATATCATGTTAGCATATATCATGTTAGCGTATATCATGTTTTCATTAACATGTAAGGAAGAACATGTTTAACAAACACTCAAAACATGTTTCATGATCAGACCTCACTTCACAGTTCCAAATCTGAGTCTTAACGTAATAAGTGCTCCAATACCTCTTTTTTCAGTTGAAATTCCGTAGCAATAAAACAGGAAAAGTCGCACCGATGGCTACAAATTATCTTCACTTTCTAACTTTTTTTTGGTGTTTAACGTTGTGCACACTTGGGCTAATGCAGACGATGGGATGATTTATAGCGTATGAAAATGCCAAGCCCTGGCCAGGAATCGAACCCGGGTCCTCGGATGAAAGCATAGTACGCTATAAACTAGGCCACCGAGGCGGCTACACTTTCTAACTACTGAATCGATGAAAACTATCTCGAAAATGAACTAAAACAAACTTCCAGTGTTCCTCTTTGAAACGAAACTACATTGGCAGAGATATGTTCTTTTTAGAAGAATTATTTAAGTTTAAAAGTACTTTCAATAGAATTTTTCACATGTGACGTCGATTTTAAGGATTTTACACGTCAAATATAGTTTAACTAATTGATTAATATATCGAACCCACGTTTTACAAAAATCTTTTATACTGATAAAACGTATTAAAAAATAAAATGATAAAAAGTGACAAATGATAAAAAATATTATGATAGTAAAATCAGATTTAAAAAAAATATAAAATAAAAAATAGTTAAAATTTCACTCCCATCACTTCAGCAAAGCAGCTGCGTGCAATAACTATTTTGTTTTACATAAAAAAGTTTCAATTTGTCGTTTTCCTAATTATAATAATAAATTTGATATTTAAAATTTGATGGTTACAAAATATTTTCTATAGCATCTCTAAATACTATTACTTAAAAATACTAAATTCTTTTAACAAAAGTTCTCACACGTGGCATCGATTTTAATTATTTTTCACGTCAAATAATCAAAATATAAATGATCAAAATATCGAACGTACGTTTTACCGTAAATGTTATATTATTGTTTTGCAGTTTTCACCAAACGTAATGGTGCCATGATTATTTCCTATTATCACTTACTCTGTACAAGGCCTGCAGATATTAGATATGACGTCGGCTAGATTAGGATTTTGTCCCACGTCTAACTTAGGTGAACTACGTTGTAATATAATTACGTAAATACCTGGATGCAGACACGTCACAGCACGTAGCGACAGTGTCAGCCCGGAATGTTGGCACAAGAAGTTACACATTCTTGGCGTGTTGTTGTATCCCGAAGTCTGCTTCAAAGTTTCCAGAACGAAGTCGATTTTGTTAATTAAAAAAGGCGTAGGTCATGGCGCTAGTGTTTTCAAAATAATAACGGCAAACAGCTGTCTATGTGAGAAGCAAATAATAACATTGCATAACTTTCCGATTCGTGAAAATATTCTTGTTTAAAATATAAAAATGTTAAATATTATTATCACATTAGGATATAAAATAAAAATTATAAAATATAAAATTTTTTTTAAACATATAAAAAATATGAGACTGGCCTCTCAGAAGTGGAAGCATAAACAACTGAAGGTGTCAGTGTTTGTTGTTGGTTTATATTGGTCCAATTATATTTCTGATCTTCTTGCTAAACTGAAATTATACACAACTAACATTAAAGAAAGAAAATGAACACTTATCTACACTTTATACAAACATAAAACATCATTCTCGTACAATGCTTACAACTATTAGTGATCTCACAATTTTGATGGACACTTAGTATTGTCCAAACGGTGTTCATTACTAATTTAAATATTCTTTCATGAATTTATTTCGTTCGTTAATAATTTAAATATTCATTCATGAATTTATTTTGTTTATTACTAATTTAAATATACATTCATGAATTTATTTCGTTCGTTAATAATTTAAATATTCATTCATGAATTTATTTCGTTCTTTAATAATTTAAATATACATTTATGAATTTACTTCGTTCGTTAATAATTTAAATATACATTCATGAATTTATTTCGTTCGTTAATAATTTAAATATTCATTCATAAATTTATTTCGTTAATTACTAATTTAAATATTCAATCATTAATTTATTTCGTTCATTAATAATTTAAATATTCACTCATGAATTTATTTCGTTCGTTAATAATTTAAATATTCATTCATGAATTTATTTCGTTCGTTAATAATTTAAATATTCATTCATGAATTTATTTCGTTTATTACTAATTTAAGTATACATTCATGAATTTATTTCGTTCGTTAATAATTTAAATATTCATTCCTAAAATTATTTCGTTCGTTAATAATTTAAATATACATTTATGAATTTACTTCGTTCGTTAATAATTTAAATATACATTCATGAATTTATTTCGTTCGTTAATAATTTAAATATTCATTAATAAATTTATTTCGTTAATTAATAATTTAAATATTCATTCATGAATTTATTTCGTTCGTTAATAATTTAAATATTCACTCATGAATTTATTTCGTTCGTTAATAATTTAAATATTCATTCATGAATTTATTTCGTTCATTACATATTCAAATATTCATTCATGAATTTATTTCGTTCGTTAATAATTTAAATATTCATTCATGAATTTATTTCGTTCGTTAATAATTTAAATATTCATTATTGTTCTTATTTCTACACATAATTTTAAACAAATAAATATTAAAAGTAAAAAAGTAACGTCATTAGTGTGTTTTGAACTCACTTTTCTGAGTTTTACAAGCAGAAATCATAGCACTGAGCTCCGAATGTAACTTCATAAGTATTAACTTAAAAAATACTAATTATGTGTTTACAGAAAGCAACGCTGTACCCTTAGACCACAGCGCCCTATAATGAGCCCGATTTTCGTTCGTTAATAATTTAAATATGCATTCATGAATTTATTTCGTTCGTTAATAATTTAAATATTCACTCATGAATTTATTTCGTTCGTTAATAATTTAAATATTCATTCATTAATTTATTTCGTTCATTACTAATTCAAATATTCATTCATGAATTTATTTCGTTCGTTAATAATTTAAATATGCATTTATGAATTTATTTCGTTCATTAATAATTTAAATATTCATTCATGAATTTATTTCGTTCGTTAATAATTTAAATAGTCATTCATGTATTTATTTCGTTCGTTAATAATTTAAATATTCATTATTGTTCTTATTTCTACACATAAGTTTAAACAAATAAATATTAAAAGTAAAAAAGTAACGTTATTAGTGTGTTTTGAACTCACTTTTCTGAGTTTCACAAGCAGAAATCATAGCACTGAGCCCCGAATGTAACTTCATAAGTATTAACTTAAAAATACTAATTACGTGTTTACAGAAAACAACGCTGTACCCTCAGACCACAGCGCCCTATAATGAGCCCGATTTTCTTCTGAGTTGTGTCCTACCCAAGATTTCTGCTGTCTCTTTAAGCCCTTCTAAAGGAAATGTGCTTAAGAGGTCCTTACTATGAAGATGCCATGAAGGTTATCTCATCTTGTCAGATGTTGATTAGTAATCCACTTGTTAATAGCAGACCTGACCAATGACAAGGAAATCCCTAAAGCCGGCTCAGCTCCAATAAACACAGATGCAGATCCAGCCAGTCGATCTGCCTCAGTTCATTTATGCCGCGGAATTCAGTGAATAGTACCCTCGATTATCCAGAGACAGAACGTTGAGATTCTCCCTACACTGGTAGACCAGCGTGGACCAAATTATAAGACCAGTAAGTGCTTTTATTGCTGGTGAATACGAGCCTTCTTGAAGTCCGTTTTCAAGTTCTCCAAAACACAGGCATTAATGACCATTACTTCAGCCAGGAAGACTGTTGCGTGCTGACCCAGGATAATTACATTCGTCAACCCTGGCCTCAATCAGTACCCATCACCAGTGTCTGTGTTTATCTTGGAGCCATCCATATACCATACCAGGTCGCCAGAGCTCCCCAAAACACGATTTCCCCTCTCAGAAGTCATTTTGACATCAAAAGGACTAGAAACCATGTGTTGTTTGACCTCATCTGAATAGGGTCTATGATCTTTCTGTGATTCTAGCATGTCCCAAATTTGAGGGTAGCCAGACACCACCTCTCTGCAGTCTATATGTTCTTTTACATACCTCTCCCGTGATATAAAGGTCAATGAGGAAGACTTGCATAATTGTTATTCCAATACTTTATTATTCCTAACAATAAAAACTGGAAAATTCGCGTCCGATTGCAGGGAATTCTCTTTACTATTGTATCAATGAAAGAAAAACAAACAACATTATTTTTTTAATTATAAGTACTACATTTAAAAAATAAGGATTACTGTGTTTATTACCATATTTCTCACCACAAATAAATGTTAAAGATTTAATATTTGCAGAAATCTGCGTAAACAGGTTCACAAGATAAAGAGACCGATAAAGAGTGCTTAAATGTTCATGAGCTTACAGAGACCTTAAAGGTGTAGATTATTGATTTACTTTACTAAACGCTTAGAGTTAGAGCTTCGGTTTATTGCTCTCTTACGGAACTGTGCCTTCCGTTTCAGTAATTCCGTTTTCATAATTCATTTCAACCACAATGTTTTTGTTCCCACTTAGCACGTGTATTCAAGTTGTTGCAAAAGTTGGGTACACATAATAAGTTAGCAATACACAAAATGTGATTGGAATAATGTGGGTGCACAAATTTCTGCAAAAGTTTAAGGTTCTTCTTAAAAGAGCGATGAACCAAACCTGTACGTGTTTATTAAAGCGAATCGATAACCTCCCCTACTTACAATCTTTCTGCGCCTATAAAGGGTACCTCGAAGGGGGATGCAGTCTAGCTGCACCTATTGAGAGAATGTAGACGTCCCTCGCGGTACCCGAGTCTAACACACTTACAACACTACACTTACGACTTTAACACTTTAAACTCACACTTACATTTAGGGAGGCGATAATAGCCTCATGTGCTTTTCGCCTTAAAATAACAACAACAAAAATCCTATAAAGGTTATAATTCTTTATGCTTTACTTCTTGAACCACTTACGCTTGTTCCTGAACAATTAATATATTAATCATTTGTTTGCAGAGAAAAATATGTAAACGCTGTATTAGATATTTGTTGATCAAAAACAGAAACCAATTAATTACGGAAAACATAACTAATCCATAAATATCGGACGTCCATATTTAATTATCGGTGTTTAAATATCGATTATTCAAAACGTCACTTCTTTAAACACCGATGTTTAAAATATCGATTATTTAATCATCAGTATCCAAACATTGGAGTTTTAAACATCAGTTAATAATAAAAACGATATGCCAAACATCGATGTTAAAATATTGATTGTCTAAACATCGGTTTTTCAAAACACCGAGAATTAAAAATATCTGTTGTCAAAACGTTGACGTTTCAGAATGTTCCGAACATCGATTACCCGAGCTCGTTGTTTCAAATATCGAGTATTCAAACATCAATTATTAAAATACTGGTGTTTCTAAAACCGTTTGATCAGTTCATCTAAGCAACAGCGTTTATAATATCAAAACATCGATGTTTCAAATATCGATTAATCAAACATCGATCATGCAAAAATTGAAATTTTAAAAATTAATTATTAAAAATCAGTTACCAAACATCGTTATTCAAATAAATTTTTTATCCAACAACAAATGTGTAGTCCTTAATAATAAATACTGTAACGAAATATGATTAAATGTTATTTTAATAATTCTGAATATATACGAGAATGAATACTATGAATAGAATGAATAATACTTCGTAATACTGAAAAGGTAGTCAAGATGGATCAGCATACACCGACGGCTACCTAGATAAGGAGGATATTAAGTTAATTAATGCGGACTCTTGGTCAAGTGACCTCCAATTCAACTACGTATTTGTGGATTTTTTTGAAATTTCCCAGCAACTTATGGGATTTTAATGGGAGAAAACAACACGTCCTGAGGAGCTGCCAAAAGTGTACCTGGAGAGAAAAACTGGCAGTCGCGGGACTGGCCGACAGAAGTGAAAACTGAAATAAATGAAACCGAATTAATATATATATATCGATTTATTTTTTAATTCACGATTCGAACATGTTTATAAAAACCAAATATAGAGCTCTCCTTTATCACGCCAGTGAGATAACTCGTATACCACTAAAATGCTACTGCATGCGGTCAAATTCTAATTTCCATTTCATTTCAATTTTTTTCCAATTCACTTTTTAGAATAAATAAATTATTTTAATATATCGTAATACAAGCAGTAAAATAATAAAATAACAAGAAATAAAAATAAATTAGTACTCACTCATTTCATGCAACAATCCATATATAGGTGAACTGCAGTAATAACGCACAATTTACATATTTTACATATTATACACACTGCATGCGCATTCAATAATTTCCACGAGATGAAATTGGCTTTTCTGTATACAACTATATTATATTATACACACTACAAATATAATAGTTAATAAATAAAAAAACTAAAGCGCATATTATAACGTGTTGCGTGTATTTCCACCAACGTGCTTTGATGCTAATAACCCGCACATGTGTGTGTGTGTGTGTATATATATATATATATATATATATACATAACCGCAATGCATAAGTTGTCTGCTGTTTATATTTCACAGTTCACATATACACTAATACGAATATTACACGTGTACTGCACTGTCGGCGTGCCGCAGCTCGCAGCTGTATTGAAATGATATGACTCACCGTATACAGATTTAGCGTGACGCGAGCTTAATGCTTTTTACCCACCCAAAAAGTGCTAAACGTGCCAAAGAAGTTTTTACTTCAAACAATAGCATAAAAAAGAAAGAAACTGAAACTACATCTAATTACATGGAACCAACTGTGTGAATCGCATCACAATATATGATGGACGTACTCCACCTGCGTTGGTGACAAGGTCAAGCGTCTCAAAATAAATATAACTACAAACTTTTATCGAGTGCGCAAACTGAGAAGAGACGAGGAGGTAGGAGGGTTTTCAATTAAACCAAGAAGCAGACCTACCAGTAATCGAACATCGAGAGTGAAAACACAACACAAATTCTAGGGTAAAGCTCGGGAGATAATAACACCCAGATGAGCTCTTCAGTTCCTTAAAGGATCAGATCTAATTGGAAAACCCAGAAGCAGAAATAAAGGAAAAACTTTGCTAAGACGACAGAGTTGACGGAAAATAGTTTTTCATGACTGGAAAGCATTAAGCAGGAATGTTAATTAAAAGATTTTTTATAGGGGGAACTCTTCAACATCCTAAAGAATCAGATCTTATAGGAAAACCCAGGAAGCAGAGGCAAAAGGAAAAACCTTGCTTGGACGACAGTGCTGATGGGAAATCAAGAACTGGAGGGCAGTCAGCAAGGAACATCAGTTGAAAGAAATTTCTATAAGGGAACCTATTCAACATCAACTGAAAAACGTCTGTATGAAAGAGCTCTTAAAAACCTTAAGGGGTCAGATCTGATGGGAAACCCCTGGAAACAGAATCAAAAGAAAAATTCTTCTTGAGATGACTGTGTTGCTGTCTGGAGGGCAGTCAGCAAGGGATTGAAAGAAATTTCTGCAGAGGGAGCTCTTCAACCTCCTAAAGGATCTGATCTGATGATAAAACCCCGGTAACAGAGGCAAAAGAAAACTTCCTTGCTGAGACGACAGAGTTGACAGGAAACAGTTCTTCATGACTAGAGGATAGGAAGGAACGCCAGTTGAAAGAGGTTTCTGTAGGTTTCTTCAATCCCCAAGATCAGATTTGACAGGAAAACCCTATCAACAGGAAGCAGAGACTAAAGAAAAAATACTTGCACAAACGAAATTATTGACGAGAAATAGTTTTCCATGACTGGAGAGTAGTCAGCAAAGAACATTAATTAAAAGAGGTTTCTGTAAGGGCATCTCTTCAACACCCTAAAGAATCAGATCTGATGGGAAAACCCCGGAAGCAGAGGCAAAAGGAAAATCCTTGCAGATACGACAGTGTTGAGGAGAAATAGTTTTCCATGACTGAAGGGTAGTCAGCAAGGAACGTTAATTGAAAGATGTTTCTGTAAGGAAACCTCTTCAACACCGTAAAAGATTAGATATGATGAAAAACTTCAGAAACAGAAACAAAAGAAAAAATCCTTCTTGTGTTTGTCTGGAGGGTAGTCAGAAAGAAACGTCAGTTGAAAGATGTTTCTGTAGAGGGAAGTTTTCAATCCCCCAAATGATCAGATTTGACAGGAAAACCTCCAAATGAGAGACAAAAGAAAACAAACTTGTAGAGACGTCAAAGTTGACGGGAAACAGTTCTCCCTGACTGGAGAGTAGTCAGCAAGAAAAGGTAATTGAAAGTTACTGCAAGGGAACCTCTTCAACACCCTAAAGGATCAGATCTGATGGGAAAACCCTGGAAACAGAAGCAAAAAGGAAAACCTTGCAGACGACACGACAGAGTTGACGGGAAACAGTTCTCCCTGTTGGAGAGTAGTCAGAAAGAAACGTTAATTGAAAGAGGTTTCTGCAAGAGATCCTCTTCAACACCCTAAAGGATCAGATCTGATGGGAAAACCCTGGAAACAGAAGCAAAAAGGAAAACCTTGCAGACGACACGACAGAGTTGACGGGAAACAGTTCTCCCTGTTGGAGAGTAGTCAGAAAGAAATGTTAATTGAAAGAGGTTTCTGCAAGAGATCCTCTTCAACACCCTAAAGGATCAGATGTGATGGGAAAACCCTGGAAACAGAAGCAAAAATAAAAACTTTGCAGAGATGACAGAGTTGACAACAAATAGTTTTCCATGACTGGAGGGCAGTCAGCAAAGAACGTCAATTGAGAGGTTTTCGTAGTGGGACAGTACGAATTGTGTTTGTAAAGGCCGCTCAAAAGGACCACAAAACTCGTTACAGGAAACTGAGGTTTAAACAGGATAGCAATTTACCAAAATAGGAAGTGTATATAGGCCAAGCGAGACAGATGACGTCAGATAATCTACGATTGTGTGGCTCTTGTCACCAGGAGTAGTTAAGGGTTTGGTTTCTAGGACACCAAGGACCTCCTGCTGAATGAGTTAGTCAGTGGCTGTTCAAACTCATTATATTGACCCTTAAAGGCTTAGTTTCACAACAGATCTTATGACCGCAGTATCAAGTGTCAAATACCATACATAGCCTGCAACATCCAATCTAGGTCTAAAGGCAACATTATTTCTCTATTTCGTAGTTAATAACATAGTCATTTTAATTTACAAAATAACAAACACTATTTACGGGGGTAAATCACTAGTAAACACTGGTCGCTACTGATTGGTTACAAAATAAACAAGTTAAAACTGATACCTGATTAAATTGTACTGTAATATTATTGAATCATTAAAATAATTCAGTCAGTTTGTTATCAATAGTGAGGTACGTTATTGCACGAACCAGATGTTTCAATACACGAACTATTTGTAATTAATTTTATGCGGAACAATTGAATGATGGTCGGCGGTGAAATTAATTCCCCCGCAAATATTTGCAGAAAGCCAACAATGTGTGGGTTTAATAAAGTAATACAAAATAAATTACAAGAGTAATGACGTTAAAACCGCCACTAAATTAAATTTCAGTCTCGTGTCAATATTTGCCTTGTATTAATTGTCACATTTAATTTACAAATAAATTTAGCCAGTGTTTCACAATTTAAATAATTGACGGGCAAATAAAAATTCGAAATATAATTAGAGTGAGATGCTTTTTTTGAATCCCCATTGAAAAATCGAGCTGCTGGAGTGGCTACCATAAAATGACCCATAACTAAAATAGTTTCATGAGCACCGATTTATGACATCTACAATACGTCATACAAATTTTAATCATATAAATACTCGTATATTATTACTAGTTATAATAAAATAAAACTTCATTTAATTAAATGTAACCTATATATATATATATATATATATATATATATATATATATATATATATATATTATTTATTTATTTATTATTTGCGTATAGACCCTGTTGGATCACGCAAAGCACTACGACTCATGCCCTGTTCCTTCTAATCCTCCACACCTCCCTCATCCTCTCCTCATGGATCCTCCTCCGCTCCTCCGTCCATTTTACCCCCGCTCTCTTTGGGATTTCATTTTTTGGGATTTTCCAGCCGAACATCTTTCTCCTGTACGCGTTCCTGTCTTCAATGTCTGTTGAGTCTATTTCTGCGTCATGTAGGTCAATTCTGACTTGTGCGATCCACGACGTTGTTGATTTGACTCTTTGTATATACTTATGGATTCTCTTAGCAAGTGTCGTTGTTGGGAGTCTACTGATGTGTCTATAAAATTGAAGCCTCCTTCTTCTGATATCTGCTGCCAGGTTCGATATCTTCTCTGTGGTCTTCCGGGAGTGCAACCTGAATCCATCTTCTGTTAATCTCAGGCCAAGGATCTTCCTCAAGATTTAGCGTTCTTCCTTCAAAATACCCTCCATGGTAGCTTTTGTGTAGAGTGCTAGCGTCTCGCTTGCATATAATACCTCCGGTTTTATGACTGTGTTGTAGTGTCTGATTTTTGTGTGCGTCGACATACATCTCTTATTGTAGATATCACGCGTTATACCAAGAGCCCTCTTCATTCTCAGTAGCCGAACCTTTTGCGCAGCCTTCTCGCCACCTGTGAGTTCAAGAATTTCTCCCAGATATTTTAAGTGCTTGACTCTGTTTATCTTACCATATTTTGTGTTTAGTTCTTGAATATTTAATTTTGTACAGAATAATTCGGTTTTTTTAAACGATATATATATATACACTGTATATATAAGAAATATTATTATATAAGTGTAGAATGAATTATTTATTCGTAGCAATTTTGGTTTAATTTGATTCAAATTTAGAAGAAATATCCATTTTGGACAAGTTCGTTACCCATCAAAATCTGTTCAGAAGTTTCAAAATGGTGTCATTTCAGATATTTTAAAATTTATCCTTCTTGAAAATCTGATTTTAGCATGAACTTATAAGTAATTAGCATTTAAAATTGTTTACATTAATTGAAATTACAAAAAAATGTCTGAAAGCCTTCTTTATTTATGTTTTGTATTTTAGGTGTAATTTAAAAGAAATTTATAAAATAATGACCTTTTCCGTTTTCAATGATATTTTGTTGAGTACACATTGCCTTTCCAGTATTGCCTTTCCTCGCTTCAAACGTTTTATATTTGTTGACGCGTTTCGGAATACTTCCATTGTCAAAACGGCTACTATATTTTGATAATGGAACTATTCCTAAACGCATCAACAAATATAAAATATTTGAATTTGAAATATTGATGTAATTTAAAAGTTTGAAGTGATACTTTTTGCCGGTTTGTTTCAAACTAACCACAAAAAAGGCGTACAAATTCGTTTTTCAGCATAATTAGTTCAACCGTTTCAAGATGGCTACAATTTCAAATATTTATTGAAACTAAAATTTATTTTATGTGTCGCTTGTAAATATACTTTCATCATTGGAAACAGCGTTAAAATTTATTAGCTTTATATAAATTACGTAAGGCTAAATTGGCACGTAATATTTTTATATACCAGCAAGTTTCAAAGGAAGGATTTATTTTAAATCCCTTGGCCTCCAATTTAAAGGGAAATACACAGTTTTCTTAATTAAGCCCTGAAGAAGGGATATGAAAGTTGTCATAAGAAATAAATGTTAATGATCAGCTGTGTTCAATAACAGTATTTAAAAAAACATCTGTTTTAATTTCAGTATTTTTAACCACAGCTGTTTTATATTTTGTTTATAATAGTGTTTATTAATTTAGATATTTTCTGAGGTTACAGTTGGGAAACGTTTTCTATTTTAGATTACCACCTTCTTAGGTGTTAAAGAAAATTTTCGGCAACTTGAAATTGAAAAGAGCTTAAGAATTTATAAGAAATAATCATTAATTATAAATACAATTTCGGATACTGACCGAACGAAATGAGGTGTCAAATTCAACTCGCCCGTTCAGCATTTGGTTTTTGTTTTTTGTTAGTTACACAGGTTTGGCCAAACGCATGGACTTATTGTTTTGAGCTGAAAGGTTCGTCCTATCACAGTTTTTATCCCTTTCTAGATAAAGAGCTAAAAATTTGTAATAAAAGTGGTCTAGTGAATTTGTCCTGAAACATTAAATTTACCGGTTAAATTGGCAGAAAAGGTTGCAGACGTGTCAGAGCATTGTATTGGAGCGATGGAATATACTGCGAGGTCCGCTGTTCTTTGAACCAGTTACTAGTACTTTACGATAAGATTTGCGATTCAGACAATATTACAGAAAATAACCAGCAACTACGAGGGTTGATCAAATATAAACGAGACTGATTTTTAAAAATTTATTGCTTACTTACAAATTATTCTTGATACAACTTATTTTTCTACATAGTCTCCCGCACGAGTAACACATTTTCCCACCGGATTGGAAGTTTTTAATTCCATCTTCGTAAAAAGTTCTCGGGCGTTCATTGAGCCATTGGAGCACGAAGGTCTCCACCGCAGAATCGTCTTCGAAACGCTGGCCTCTTCTTTGAGTGGTCCAAACAGGTGATAGTCGCAGGGTGATAAGTCTGGACTGTATGGGGGATGTTCCATTGGTTCCCAGCCAATTTGATCGAGTTTAAGCCTCGTAGCGTTCGCCGAATGTGGTCGGGCATTATCGTGAAGAAGAATGACGTTTCTTGCCGGTTTAGATTTCCTTTTCCTACGAAAAGACTGTTTTGCGGCCTCTAAAACATCGCAATAATATTGTGCATTTATTGTGCGTCGTTGATGGAGGAAATCGACGTGAAAGGCGCCTTGATTGTCGAAAAATACAGTAGCCATTACCTTCCCGGCCGACGATCGTGATTAGGCCTTCAGGTTTTCTACTGCTTCCCGTCCTTCGGCGAATTCCTTGTGCCAAGCAAAAACGCGAGCTCTTGACAGGGTCCTGTCCCCGTATTGAGCCGTCAATCTACGAAAGATTTCAGTCGGATTGACCCCCTCCTTGGCCAAAAACTTAATAATAATTCTCTGCTCCACGGAAACGTGCACTTCACTCTCACTCATTGTATAGTTTTATACTGAATGAAGGGTCCGAACGGAAATGTTGCCCGTCTACGCCCGTCCCAAACCTCCCAGGCTACCTGAAACCCCACCCTTTAGAGTTCAATGTCCAACGGAAAAGTTTTTAGAAAGTCAGTCTCGTTTATATTTGATCAACCCTCGTAGAAAAGGATTAGGAATTTATAAGAAAAAATCATTAATTATAAATACAATTTCGGATACTGACTGAACTAAATGAGGTCTCAAATTCAACTCGCTCGTTCAGCATTTGGTTTTTGTTTTTTGTTAGTTAAATAGTTTTTATCGCTTTCTAGAGAAAGAGCTTAAATGTAGTTATAAAAGTGGTCCTAAATTTTTCCTTAAACATTAAGATATTGGCGAAAAAGTTGCGAACGCGTCAGAGCATTGTATTGGAGCGATGGCCAGAAAATTAGGAATATACTGCGAGGTCAGCTGTGCTTTGAACCAGTTACTAGTACATTACGATAAGATTTGCGATTCAGACATGAAATAACCAGCAACTATTTAATGCTTATTATGACTGTGAAACCAGGTTTAAATAAACGCGGAACGCAGCTGTCTCGCGGACGTGATAGAAGCGAATTTCCAAAAGTATTCTCCTCTATCTTAATCTTTTTTTAATGATAATTCTACCATAATAATCAGCATTAAGATCTGCATAATATAGCATTTTAAAACTTCCAAATTGCGTTTAAAATACGAAAATGTAACCCTGACCGCAGTCACAAAACTTTCTAATTCGAACGGATTTTAAAAATTAAAAACGCAAATACATACAGTTTTTAACGATAATTACGATTGTTAAATCTAATTTCCAAAAAAAACGTTCAGACAAAAAAATTGATTTATAAAAATTAAATTATCGCCATTTTGAAACTGTTGAAAATTTTTGATTGTTAACGAACTTGTCGAAGCTATTTCCATAACCGATTTTTGCAAAAAGTTTAAATCAAACAGGACCAAAATTGCGAACCACACACACACACACACACACACACACACACACACACACACACACACACACACACACACACACACACACACACACACACACACACACACACACACACACACACACACACACACACACACACACACATACACACACACACACACATATATATATATATATATATATATATATATATATATATATATATATATATATATATATATATATATATATATATATATATATAAAACAACCCTTTAAAACGTAATGTAGAGATCAGGATTGGTGCTCATTTCGAGATACCAGGTCCGGGTCTTAGTATCATTTATATTTCAATAGCTTATTTTTCCAAAGGAAATTCGTTAAAAATTTTAAGATAAAAGAAATTATTTTTTGGAATATCGTTTCAATAAAGTGAGCGAGAAAATTACCTACCAAGTTTATTTTAAACGTTTATATTAAAGTGAAATATAACAAAAAACTATGTATTTGTATCAGGTATAAAATATTTGCTATCTGTTTTATATCTGCCCGACCGCAAGCTTCTATATCTTGCAGTGCAATTATATAAATTACGTTCTATTAAAACTTTCTCTCAATGCGACAGTTGGCAAGCCTGCTTTAACTTCGGACAAGGGATTATAGGCTTTCATAAAACCACACATGTACCTCCCTAATCACGTAAAGTTTCTAAATACTTATTATCTCTATTTAATAAAAGCTTTGCAACAAGTAATTTAATTTATGTATTTATTTATTAGAAATACATTTATAAGGAAGAATCAAATATATAAAACTAGGGAACACTCCTTGCCGCTGATAAATTTCAGTTGTAAATAGAGAGAGCTAAAGATTACTTCAGGACTACAATTATATATATATATATAACCAATATATTGTTATTTTAAGACGAAAATCACATTGATGCAAGTGTGAGTGTAAAGTGTTAAAGTTGTAATAGGTGCAGCTAGTCTGCACCCACTTGAGGCAAGCGTAGTGTAAAGTGTAAAGTTGTATAGGTATAGTATATATATATATATATATATATATATATATATATATATATATATATATATATGGCACGCTGCTTCTTTGCACATTTCTAACAATAACTTCTTTTATCTTGAAAATTCTGACTTTACGTTGATAACCAGCTTTATAATCTATGTAATGTAGTTTGTCTAACTTAAAAACTACTTTGAAAATAAGAAAATAAACCTAATCACCGTAAAGTAACGTTTTTTAAAGGTTAATAGATTATTAAAATATATAATTAGAATTCAATTTAACGCTGTTTGTGATAATGAAATCAAATTTTCAAAAATGTGTGAGGTAATATTATTGAAACTTTTGAAGCTATTGAACAGATTCTGTTAATCCAAATTTATTGCAAAAAATCCATTTTTGCCAGTTTGAATCCAACTAGCTCCGTTAAAGTATTCTATTCTTTTACGTGAAAATTCTAATTTCGCGTTAGTTAGCTTTATAATCTGCATAAATTAGCATTTTAAACTTTAAAACTACTTTCAAAATACAAAAATAAAACCTAATAACCGTCAAGTTTTTTTTAATTTAATAGATTTTAAAAATTATAACTAAAACGTCAACGCTGATTACGACGGTGAAATCAGATTTTTAGAAACGTGAAAGGTAAACGTTACGAGTTACAAGAATTATAACGGCCGCCATTTTGAAACTATTGAACAGATTTTGCTGAGTAACGATCCAAACTATTAAAAAAATCAATTTTTTGCCCAATTTGAGTCCAATTGGATCGAAATTTTGATGGAGGGTGCTAACGTGACCCAGAGGTCAGGATCGGCGTTTATTTCAAGGTCATAAACTGGGTTTTACCACAATGGCCGTTCCAATAGCAAATATTTCCCACAAAAATTTTGTTAATAAATGTAAAGTTTAAAATTTTAATATGCAAGCACTAATATTGTATTAATAGTTCAGAAAATAATGTTTTCATAACTTATGGAATACGTTTATGCTATTTCTAACACACGTGATCGCGTGCTGCCATCTACTGGTCTGTAAATAAAAACTTACAACCAAAGATATAAGTTACATGGTTGCACAAAACATTTGCATTACAATGAAATCTGTACAAATGTAGTTATACGCAGTTTATTACAATAACCACTTTTTTTAAAAAAAGCTTTATGTTTTTACTAGTATCCCCTAGGCACCAGCTATGTAGCTTTTGTGTTTAATATATTTTTACTTTTTTGGAATTAGCTTCCATCACGACAGCTGAAAGCAGCGATTATTTTCAATAAAAGCAGGTTGCTTGGTAACGCCCTGCAGGAGAGATAACCTTCATTTCCTTCCTTTCCTTTCAATTACTCTAAGATATTCATTATGTACCAACAACCTACACTCTTCGTTTCTTTTCATCTAGCTTATCCAACTTATAAATTAACCAAACAAATAACTGAATTTAATTTTAAATGTTCTGATTTTCGAGGTGGTATGAGTTTTAAAAAAGACGTCACAAAAGGAACAAAGCCAAATAATCAAATTGAATTCTACCTTCAAAGAACCGCTTCACGTCGTCTAAGATTGCTGGAACTGATAAGGCACGCCTTTATACCGCTATCTGATGCAACTGTTCGCTCTTTCAATATTAGTCGATGAGTATTTTTCACCACCTTTAAAAATAAAAGAAACAGCTGTACAAATGCGACAAAATAAATCACTACGTTAAACTATCCATTCAAAACCACCTTTAAGGTGGATTTAAAGTCTTGAAAATAAAATGAGTTTTATTTTTCATCTGTGTCGTTGCCCTTACAATTTCTTTTTTCTGATAATTTTAACAAAATATTAAATACGTTTAAAGTATTAGGCAAAGTTGGAACACTTACAATAGCTTCACAAAAATTCATTTTTATTCAGTGACATACGATTTTCCGTGAGGCATTTTCAGACGTACTAAACTTACGAATTATACAGTGTGCTTACATAGTAAAACAGCTGATGTTAAAACTGGAAGGGAGAAGGTAAAGAAAGGAAGAATTGATAATGTAAAAAGTGACCAGGTTGGGAAACCCTTAAACAATAAATTCCCTCTGCTCACTGACTTCACTTAAAGTCTCTCTTAACTTCACATATAAAGACAAATGTAAATGAATAAAAAAGAATTCTTGTGAAACTAAGTAGGTGTAAAAATTTCCTGGTTATCACGGAGTTTCACTAAGTACCGACTGTGTGTTCAATAAATAATACTTTAGAATTTCATATAATGTAAATTATAAAGGCACAGAGACTGTTCACGTTTACATGTTTAAGACTAAGAATCATTTTCTTGTTTCAGAATCTTATAAGTAAACCTTTCAAGAGGTTTTCGTAAAATTCAACCTTTAAACTTAATTTTAGTAACAAAATAACAGCCCTAACCTAACAGCATCTACTTCACTGACTTCGTTAAAGAAGTATGTGAGAGTGCAAGTTAAATACAAACCTATTTTAGAATAATAATTAAGATCATCTACCAGAATGTATGTCATTATACAATTAGATAATATAATATTAATGTCATTTATTGAAAATGATTATATTAATTTTCATGAAAATATGGAGAAATTAATTCTACAATTTATTTCAAATATTGATTTGGGACTTCAATAAACGCAGTAGCGCACAGTGGCTGTTACTATTTATTGTTTGACCTTTAGGTTTGAATTAATCATAACTGGACCTTCCATATCCCAGAATATCGTCATCATAACCTTTCTTGCAGACAGCTGAGTTTTGAACTTCTTTGCTTGGGAAGAAGAAGGATTTTTCAACACCAAACTTCGTCGCTTACTCTCTAGTTCAAAATGATGGTCCCATGTCTCATCAACGGTAATTATTCGCTTAAAAAATTAGTCTTCGTCTTCTTCTTCTTCTTCCTCTTCTTCATCTTCTTCTTCCTCCTCTTCTTCTTCTTCCTCCTCCTCTTCTTCCTCTTTCTCCTCCTCTTCTTCCTCTTCCTCTTCTTCTTCTTCTCTCTTCCTCTTCTTCTTCTTTTTCTCTTCTTCTTCTTCTTCCTCTTCTTCCTCGTCCTCCTCCTCTTCATCCTCGTCCTTCTCCTCCTCTTCTTCCTCCTCCTCCTCCTCCTCTTCTTCCTCTTCCTCCTCCTCCTCCTCTTCCTTCTCCTCCTCTTCTTCCTTCTCCTCCTCCTCTTCCTACACCTCCTCTTCTTCCTCCTCTTCTTTTTCTTCTTCTTTTTTTCTTCTTCGTCTTCCTCTTCTTCCTCTTCTTCCTCTTCTTCCTCGTCTTCCTCTTCTTCCTCGTCTTCCTCTTCTTCTTCTTCTTCTTCTTCTTCTTCTTCTTCTTCTTCTTCTTCTTCTTCTTCTTCTTCTTCTTCTTCTTCTCCTTCTTCCTCTCTTCTTCTTCTCCTTCTCCTTCTTCTTCTCCTTCTCCTTCTCCTTCTTCTTCTTCTTCTTCTTCTTCTTCTTCTCCTTCATAACATTACAAATGCTTCTAGCAAATTTTCAAATGACTGTCAATATTTAGTACAATAAACACTTTGTACACCTTATTTTCTGTATACGAATTGGAAAATCAGCGATATCGGTTTTAAACTTCCGTATGTCAATTGATAAATTAAAAATACATACAATTTTATTTTAAAAAAATTATATAACTACAATTAATTATTAATTAAAAGTATAGTTTTATTTAGTTGAAAATAAAGCTAATTTTATTGACCAAATAATTAGCGATTACTACATAATGAAATATCAATAACTAATGTAAGTTATTCGTACAAATAACAAATAGTTTTGTGAAATTTATTCTTTTAGACTTTTTACTTTTAAAAATTTAGACTTTTCAAAATGCCTTTCTGTTCTTACAATCAGCCAACCCATGCTAATATTTTTCTTGCAAGCCCCTTCAGATCACTGCATATACTATTCCCGCTGGGCATCAGTGTAGCCAGATTGCCGTGGGACGCCGTACTTCAATTCGGTTCTCTTTTATTAGCAACTGATAGTTTCCAAAATCATAACAGTAGTGTAACAAAAGTACCTTGCCTATACTTAATCGGTGGTACAAGAAACACGAGATTGTTTGGTACCTCGTAATTCATTTCTCTCTTTAACAATAACTAGCTACCGTATTATCTTCTTATTGCCTAACATGTTTATTGGATTACAAGCAAGGCGTGGTCTCTTTTAAGCCACAAATACTTTCAAAGTTTTCAAAACGTAATCGTTATTCAAAGTTATTACTTACTGACTGGGGGAGGGGTCATCGAAAAACAATATATTCTTAATATTTTCGACGATTCTATATGTTATGTGGTCGACTTTTTCGTATCCTACCTTAAAATGTATCCAGTTTCAATCAAACAGGTATAATAGTTTTCTTTTACTTTAGAAAAGGTAGCATCTAATACTTGAATACCTTCTTAAAACAGTTTATTTTCTAGAAGTCATAATACCCAAAGATCTGTTACCAATATGGAATTTTTTCCAAGATAAAAATATGTTTTCTTATTTCAATACTTACTGACCAAACATATTTATTGTTCTACTGAGCATTTTGTTCCCGGAAACCTATATAGATGCGGAAGTCAATATTAGCTCAATGAAATGCAGTCTGGGTTAACTAGAAGCACAACGTTTCCCTTTAGGATGTAACGGTAACTAACTTCCGTACTTTTAATTATCTGAACTTTGTTAAACAAAGGCAAATAATTGCAAATTGGACGTTTAAATTGTTCGATAAAAAATCCAATTAATTTAATTCTCGTTAATTTACATCGATAGCAGTCAAATAATATTTAGATACGACTGAAAAATAAACTCGGCAAGCAGCTGTCTTCCTTACACAATCGATTTTTTAAAAAGTAACTGTATTAACAGTACAAAAACGAATAATTTAATTTGTGAACATTTTGTCTTTTTATAAAAACGAACTGTTCTTGACCGTTAATTGTATTATAAAAAGGTATTTTTTGAATCTTTGCTTCTTTAGGCGCGTTATAGCACTTATGTGTGAATAAAAAGCATTGATTTCGCGTCACGCACAAGCTGTATACGGTGAGTCACCGTAAACAGCCGATTCGTTACGGAAACACACGATCATCAACACTACTGTTAGTGAATGATGGGTTTTTGTAGCCGTTTGAGTTTTTCCAGAACGACTCAGTTGTTGTCAGGCTTGTTAGACAATAGTAGTACTAATTATTGTATGGCAGATTAGTAGTCGAATTATTTTTATAATCGAATGATTTTATTAGTATTGTTCATAATCGCGCATTAATAATTACAATTTAACTTTACTTTTAATAATCACTTAATCATCAGGAGTTAGGAGTACCGATATACGAGGGTTGATCAAATTAAACGAGACTGATTTTTTTAAAAATTTATTGCTTACTTACAAATTATTCTTGATACAACTTATTTTTCTACATAGTCTCCTGCACGAGTAACACATTTTTCCCACCGGATTGGAAGTTTTAATTCCATCTTCGTAAAAAGTTCTCGGGCGTTCATTGAGCCATTGGAGCACGAAGGTCTCCACCGCAGAATCGTCTTCGAAACGCTGGCTTCCAAGCGCCTCTTTGAGTGGCCCAAACAGGTGATAGTCGCAGGGTGATAAGTCTGGACTGTATGGGGGATGTTCCATTGGTTCCCAGCCAATTTGATCGAGTTTAAGCCTCGTAGCGTTCGCCGAATGTGGTCGGGCATTATCGTGAAGAAGAATGACGTTTCTCGCCGGTTTAGATTTCCTTTTCCTACGAAAAGACTGTTTTGCGGTCTCTAAAACATCGCAATAATATTGTGCATTTATTGAGCGTCGTTGATGGAGGAAATCGACGTGAAAGGCGCCTTGATTGTCGAAAAATACAGTGGCCATTACCTTCCCGGCCGACGATCGTGATTTGGCCTTCAGGGCGCCCTCTCTCCCTCTTCTTCCGCCACTCCATACTTGCCTGTTTCGACTCCTTGTAATGGTGAACCCATGTTTCGTCAAAAATCCAGTTTAATAATGCCTCACCATCTCGTTCCTTGGGTCAATAGTCGCTGTCTCCAAACGATTCCGTTTGTGAACGTCGATCAAAGTTCGTTGAACGCACCTCAGATACTTTGCTGAGTTCAGGTGTGAAACGATTTTTAAAATTCTACCATAGTCAACGTGCAAATCGCAGCGATATACGTCTCTTCGTCCAGGAGCTTTAACAGCATCAATGTTTTCGTCCGTGACGGAAATGTTCGCGATCATGTGAGGTTTTCTACTGCTTCCCGTCCTTCGGCGAATTCCAAACTCTTGACAGGGTCCTGTCCCGTATTGAGCCGTCAATCTACGAAAGATTTCAGTCGGATTGACCCCTTCAATGTCCAAAAAAGTTAATAATAAGTCAGTCTCCACGTTTATATTTCACTCAACTCATTGTATTTTTATACTGAAGGGTCGAACGGAAATGATTTTATCTACGCCCGTCCCAAACCTCCCAGGCTACCTGAAACCCCACCCTTTAGAGTTCAATGTCCAACGGATAAGTTTTTAAAAGTCATCTCGTTTATATTTGATCAACCGATATATATATATTAAAACTAGGCTAATGTAACTGATTTTAATGTACATATTACCAAACTTGTATTTTTGATACTACAATTAATTTGCTAGTGAAATATAAAAACCAAACGCACAAACTGTTTATTGCAGAATTAATGTTTACAAGCTCATATTTTCTAAATTTAAAATTAATAAACAGGTCTTTGTTTTACTTTCGTTTTGTCTCACAGATTATAAAATAAAAAAACCAAAATAGTGTCTAATTCCTGGGAATCAGACACGAAAAAAGTTAATAATGTAGTTTGTTTTATGACGCCTCTCTAAAATGAACCCTGACCGCTGTACATTCAGTGATGATTTAAATTAGACTAGTATTAATTTAATTAAATATATTAAACATATTAAGTAAATTAGGTATAAGAAACAAATAATTTAGGTTATACGTAAGGAAAACATTATTTATAGGTTATCTCAAAGATAAACGTTTACAGCCTAAATTGAATACAGAAAAGCATATATAAATTTATTAAATTGAGTTACTTTTAAATTCAATTTGTGTAATGAAAAATAATAACTTTAGTAAAAGGTTATATAAACTTGATAGCTTATAGCCTGGAAAATATTTGTTACCACTATAAAATTTATTTATTAACCTATAAACATTGAAAGTTGTGCAAAATTAATTTGTTTTGTTTGTATGACGGGAAATTTAGTATTTGGATAAAAATTTTAAAATTAAAATTAAATTTAGTATAAAATAAAGATGTAGTAAAGAATTAATGGTCGGTAAACTGTAACAATTATATGAAACAATTCAACAACTATACGAATGGTGGAAGAAGTGTGTACATGCACGATAAAGAGTATTTTAAAGCAAAACAAGGTTAAAATATTATAGTACTTTCAATAAATCTTCATTGATCAATTCAGGTAACTTTTTTATTCTTCTCGTATTCTAATAATTTTGAGCTTACAGAATAAATAAAGCTTAATACAGTTATTTGGCCAGCCTAAAGGCGAAATTCCAGTGTCGGACAAATCTAGAATTTATGAAATGTCACTTGTGATCAAATTTATCTTTGCCAAATTATGAGTATAATTCTCACTACATTTAAAGACGTATAACACACTGGTGAAAGCTAGTGTAACTGAACATACTCGATACATATTTTAGAATTGAATATAGTCTCATTGAGGAAATAAGTGACCTTTAAAAGGTAATTAAATGGTTTTGAAAGCATTCAAACAGCTAATAACTTGTTATTGAATGCTGATAATTGACTTATTCCCCAGTCGGTGTTATTCTGTCTGTTTAAACTGAGATAATGATTGTCACATTATATTAGTTTTATGGATTAGGTTAGATTAAACACGCATATTGTTCACAGGTTAGGTTAGGTTATGTTAGATTAAACACGCATATTGTGCACAGGTTAGGTTAGGTTAGGTTAAATTAAACACGCATATTGTGCACAGGTTATGTTAGGTTAGGTTAGGTTAGATTAAACACGCATATTGTGCACAGGTTAGGTTAGGTTAGGTTAGGTTATTAAACACGCATATTGTGCTTAGGTTAGGTTAAATTAAACACGCATATTGTGCACAGGTTAGGTTAGATTAAACACGCATATTGTGTACAGGTTAGGTTAGGTTAGGTTAGGTTAGATTAAACACGCATATTGTGCACAGGTTAGGTTAGATTAAACACGCATATAGTGCACAGGTTAGGTTAGGTTAGGTTAGATTAAACACGCATATTGTGCACAGGTTAGGTTATGTTAGGTTAGATTAAACAAGCATATTGTGCACAGGTTAGGTTAGATTAAACACGCATATTGTGCACAGGTTAGGTTAGGTTAGGTTAGGTCAGATTAAACATGCATATTGTGTTCAGGTTAGGTTAGATTAAACACGCATATTGTGCACAGGTTATGTTATGTTAGGTTAGAGATTAAACACGCATATTGTGCACAGGTTAGATTAGATTAAACACGCATATTGTGCACAGGTTAGGTTAGATTAAACACGCATATTGTGTACAGGTTAGGTTAGATTAAACACGCATATTGTGCACAGGTTAGGTTAGTTTAGGTTAGGTTAGATTAGATTAAACACGCATATTGTGCACAGGTTATGTTATGTTAGGTTAGGTTAGATTAAACACGCATATTGTGCACAGGTTAGGTTAGATTAAACAAGCATATTGTGCACAGGATAGGTTAGATTAAACACGCATATTGTGCACAGGTTAGGTTAGATTAAACACGCATATTGTGTACAGGTTAGGTTAGGTCAGAGTATGTGCCTGTCACCTCTGGTAGCTAAAAAGGCAATAACGAAGTAAGTGCTTAGGTTAGGAATAATTCTAAATAGAAAGGATAAGGAGCTGCTTGTTAAATCAGAAACAATTTCTAAGTGCACTGCTTTCGTAAGTAAACATATAAATAAAGCAAGGTAGCACTTGTGAATTTTTGCATTCCTTCTTTTACTTTCTTTTATGTAGAAAGGTCCACCTAAATCCACTCCACAGTTTAAGAAGGGACGTTCCAATTTCACTCTCACATCGGGCAAGTCACCCACAATAGGTTGAAAGGACTGTGCTTGTAATTTTACACACACCAAACATTTTTTTATTCTTGCTCTGATCACATTTCTAATTCCTAGAATCCAAAATCTACGTGTCACTAGCGATTGCAGTGCACGGGGTCCTGCATGAAGATAGCAGTTGTGAAAATAATCCACTATTAAATTCACCAAATGATGTTTTTAGGCAACAAAGAGGATGTTTAGAAAGAGCAGGGAGGTCAGAGTGACGTAACCTACCCCCCACCCTCAACACACCTCGATCGTCAATAAAAGGGGTTAAGGATGATAAGTATTTTGAACAAGATTTTTTGTTCGATAATGCATTCATCTCAGAATGAAATTCCTGTTTTTGTACACCTTTAACTAAAAATTCCATGGAATTCTGCAGTTCTAAAACTGTAATGGATCCTCTTTTCCTGGAGGTCTGAGGTACTCTCAAATTATGTACAAAACGAAGTACATAAGCTGTAGAACGTTGCAGCTTAAGAAGAGAAGAAAAACGATTAATAAAGTCGTCCAAAAAAGGATTCGTTGAACTCACAAGTGAAACATAGGAGGGCTCCTTTGTTTCTGGAACCTTCTGCAGGAGAGAAGGTGTCTTTTTTGGCCAGTCACCAGAATCTAATGATAACCAATCAGGTCCTTCAAACCACTTAACGTTATCCACGAGATCCGCTGGATACAAGGCTCTGCTTGAAAGATCTGAGGGATTGTGGGCAGTAGACACATAGCCCCACCATTCAGGGCTTGAGTTGTTCAATATCTCAACAACTCTGTTTGATACAAACGTTTTTAATAAATAAGGTGGTGTTTTCAACCAACTAAGTACTGTTGTGGAGTCTGTGAAAGCATAAACTTCTGAAATCTTAATAATGGAATTTGATAGAGAAATAAAATGTTTCAGTAAGCTTGAAAGAAGTACTGCACCATTTAATTCGAGACGAGGAATTGACAAAGTTTTTAATGTAGCCACTTTGGATTTGGCAAAACATAAAAAAACCTTATTTGTGTTCTTATTTTTCAAATAAATTGCTGCACTATAGCCACGCTGGCTAGCATCACAAAAACCAATGAAAATATTTTCTGTGGCCCGGTCACTATTTACAAATCTTGGGACCTTAATTTTATTTAATTCCTGAAGCTGAGCAAGAAATTTTTGCCAACGAACACACAATGCATCAGGCAATTCAGCATCCCAATCCATGCCTACAAGCCACAATTCCTGAATAAAGCACTTTGCAGTAAATACAACTGGTGATAAAAGTCCAAGCGGGTCATAAATACCAGCAATCAAACTCAAAATTCCTCTTTTTGTGAATTCTTTCCTCGCCGGAAGAACCTTGTAAAACAGACAATCAAGACAAACAGGCTGCCACCTAACATACTAATAGGTTGTTCACTTATTTCTCCGAAGTCCATACTGAACTCACAATGATCGGCAGGCAATCCCTCTAGAATAGAGGGATCATTACTGGCAAACTTATACAACTCAAGTTGTGCCATTTTCATCAGGTTTACAAGCTGATATCTTGCTAAAAGAGCAACCTCTCCATCAAAAAACCCTTGAATTATGTTATCCACATACGTACTATTCTTTACTATCTCTGAAGCAAGAGGAAATCTCTCTTTTTCATCTTCACTTAATTGAAATAGCACCCTATTAGATAAAAAGGGAGAAGATTTAACACCATAAGTCACTGTAAGAAGTTCAAACTCTCTCACCGGCTCTTTAGTAGACTCTCGCCATAGAATGTGCTGAAAAGCGCAATCTTCACTCTTAACCATTATCTGGCGGAACATCTTACGTACATCCGCGGTAAATACAAACGGATATAATCTAAATTTAAGTAACATGTCCACAATCTCCTGATGTAGTTTTGGCCCTTTAAATAATAAATCATTCAAAGATTTTCCTGTGCTCGTTTTCATAGAAGCATCAAAAACGCATCTAATTTTTGTCGTGCTACTTGACTCTTTAATAACAGGGTGGTGAGGTAAAAAATACTTTCCTTCACCTTTTTTCACCTCTCTCATGTGTCCTAAAGCTTGATATTTACACATGAAGTCAATATAATTCTTTTAAGGTCTGGATTAAGTGCCAGGCGCCTCTCCAAAGAATGTAAACGAGAGAGCTTGTGAAAAGACTGACCTAACAAAGAAGGGTCTGCATTAAAGAGCAATGGGACCACATAACGTCCATACTCAAGGCGAAAATAATTATTTTTAAAATTCTCTTCACAGGTAACATCTTCAGGATTAACATGAAGACAATCTACAATGGGCTGTTCACACTCCCAAAACTTTATAAGTGCCTCTTCCAAAGAGGGCTTCAGCATTGAAGGCAATGCGACCAAACTATTATGTTTGTTTGGCCCATGAATGTGAACCTTTCCTGTTACAATCCAACCAAACGCGGAGCTCAAAGCAGTGAGCCCACTTTTTTTATCATAAATTTTTTCACCGTCAAACAACAACGGAAATAAATCGGCTCCAATAAGTAAGTCAATTTTTCCAGTTTTATTAAATTCTGGATCCGCTAATTTTAAATGTGAAAATTTAGAATGTTCAGCAATGTTGATATCCGCCATCGGCAAATCTGAAGTTATTCTGTTGACAACCACACTTTCCGTAATAAAGGTCTGGCTTCCAAATACTGACTTAATCTCACAAGTCACAACACCTTGAATATTGGACAACTTCTGATCACCCAAACCTGCTACTGAGCAATGATACTTTCTTCTTTTGAGACCTAATCGTCGCAAACAAGAAGTTGTGATGAACGGAGTCATTGATCCAGAATCAATAAGCGCCCTGACGGGCTGATAGATACATGAACTATCTTTTACTAGTACAACAGCTGTGCCTAACAATACCGCAGTACTGGAATGTTCCAAAGAGGTACATGCAGTTTGCTGTTCCTTCGAATTAGAACCCTCAGGTTCGTCATTATCCGTATAATTAGCGGAATCATTAATTTTTTTCTATTTTAAAAGTCTCTTTCTGTGCAATAGGAGTCTCACTTTGAAAGCACAATAAAGTGTGATGTCTCTTTTTACAGTGGCGACATACACCTTTGACAGAACAATTAAAACTAAAATGGTTGCTTTTTAAACAATTAAAGCAGCGCTTCTTTTTGAGTACCCAGTCCTTTCTTTGTAAAGCATTCAGTTTAAGAAATGTGGCATACGAAAACAAGGTGTGCGATCCTGCACAAAAGGAACAGTTAACCTTGCTTGTCTGAGTATAAGCAGCCAAATTGGCACTCTTCTTTTTTCCCATAAATCGCTTGGGAGTACTTGGATGCAAAATTCCAAGGTTTTTGGATGAGGATAAAGATCCTGTCGTATTAATATTACTTGCTTTGGACTTCAATGTTTCTAAAACTCTGGTGTGTTCTCATATGAACTCAAGTAGATTTTCAACAGTTGGTATATTTGTCATCAAAAATTTACTCTCAAATTGTTTCCTTGTTGAAACTGGGAGTACCTTTAAAGATAGATACAACAAAATAAAATCCGCTAAATCTGCGATCTTGAGATTCCTAAGAGCGGAAGTGGTTTCATAAAATGTAGATAAGAATTTATTTAAATTCTCTGAATTTTCCACATTCAATGGAGTGAAATCACAAATTAAATCTAAAAGATATGAAGCAATCAATCTTTTATCATCATATATTTATCAGTCAATAACTTCCAAATAACAGCGTAATTTGCCTCTGTAACGGGCAAAGTCCTAGCAATTGACAAGGGAGTTCCATCTAAAACTGAAATTAAATACTGCAATTTAGTCACATCATCCAGATCGGCATTACTATGAATTAATGATATGAAATTATCTGAAAAACTCTGCCATTCAGAAAGGTTAGTACCATCGAAAGTTTTCAAAGAAATTTTCGGTAAGTTTATGGAAACCTTTTTTGAAGAAGTAGGTACAGTAGGGACCTTAAACTTCGAAGAAACGTTCATTATCTCGATGTACAAGGTTTCAGCTGCTTGTAATTTTTGTTGATAAGTATCAACACTTTCTGTCGGATGATCCGTAACTAAGATTTCTATGATATCGTCAATAGTATTTTCATAACTAAGAAAAGTTTCTTCTAACTTAGCTAAACGTGTATGAAACTCTGTAATTTTAGACTTGTCAGTTCGAAGTAATTGTGAAACATCATACAACTGCTGTATGCGCAAAAATAATTTTTCTAGCCTAAACAATATAGTTTTAATTTTCGGATTTTTATCAGACATTTTAAATTAGTAAATTTTACAAAATTTAACTTACATAAATTTGTACCTCCACAACTCATAAACTTTACCATTAGCAAAGAAACATAAATTAAAATTATTTTTAAACGGAAGTTAAATGAAATAAATAAATCCAGTTGACTGATAACTGATAAAGGTAAACAAGAGAACCCGAAGACACACATACGCAGGTAGAAACCCTTCCTAATCTGATGAGCCTGCTCCAACCTTCTCTCAATAAGATTTTCTTTAAAGAATAATTTTTTTGCAAAAAATAAAAAATATTCATTTTTTTAAAAATTACATCCACTTCTTATTTTGCGCAGTACAAGTAAATATGATATTAAATAAAATTTCTAATATCAAAACACTAAATAATAAAATTATTAAATTAATAATTTTTGTATATAAATTCAACAAATTGAATTGTAACCCCAAAATTTGAATATTCAGCTGAAGGGGCCGAAGTCTCGTTATATCCGGCCCGGAGGACCAAACGTTCGTTATGTATGTGCCTGTCACCTCTGGTAGCTAAAAAGGCAATAACGAAGTAAGTGCTTAGGTTAGGAATAATTCTAAATAGAAAGGATAAGGAAATTGCTCACCTTACTTCTTCCTCTTGTTAGATTTCCCCCTTAGCCAAGTCTTTTTGAGTCTGCAGTGTCGCACAAAGGAATCACAGAGCCGGGACTGTAAAACGGCGGTAGCGATGTTTGACATTGGACTGACCTATCAGTTGAATATAGGGAGCTGTCTAGTAGTGCTGTTTCTTCTTTTTGTCACCAGATAGCAGCAGCTCCCAGTAGTCCATTTAATTTAGCAATTAGGATAGGTAATGGAAGGTATATTTAATTTTAAGCGCGAACAGTCAGATTAAATACGCATATTGTTCATAGGTTAGGTTAGATTAAACACGCATATTGTGCACAGGTTACGTGATATTTCATTTGTCTAGTTGGAAACATTAAAGCGTTGTACTTCAGGGTTGAATGTACCTTATCCGTTCTTTACACTAACGTCGGAAAGGGAGATCAGCCAGGAGAGACGGACAAGATTCATAGTTAAGCTGTAGTAACTTATATTTCGTGTTACTTCTCTACTGTACCAATAAATACGAATTAAAAAAGATTCGTTTTTGTTTAACGTCCACATTTTTTGCGTTAGACTAATGAAAACGAGTAAACGAGGAGTAAGTCTCGAAACTACGACCTTAAGGCGCTCAAATTCAAAAACGCAGCAGGATGATTGGTGCACTACCGCCTCGAACATACCGGACCCAAATTAAAATAGAACGTAAGCCTAAATGTTTAGTTTTGTTCTTTATTTTGTCAGCTCAGTCGCCAGCCTTGATAGTTTGTTTTTGTTATTTTTTTTTTAATATAGGCCTAGTTTTAAACATCTAGTTTTATATTTTAATTTTTAAGCTTTTTGTTTTAAGTTGGCATTGAAGAATGAAGGCACACTGCTGTATACACAAATTACGGTAAATGCCCGATTGGAAAATAATGATAATATAATTTAAATTAATTGTATACATTTTGTATAATAAAAGTAATAATAACAATTTTAAATTCAAGAGATTGAAATAAATTTTCAATAACATTAACATCAACAACAACAATTTTAATTTTAATTAATTATATTAACCATAATATTTTTTATGGTAAATTGTTTCCTTATAATATTTGTTGATCAGATGATCACAGTGATCCTCGGCTATATCTATCGATCACATTTGTATTTATATGTTTGCTTGGATACGTAAAATTCCTTCCTTATGTCCCGGTATTGTCTGCAGCTACCTCAATAACTTTCCAACTAATTAAAGCTGTATTAATTAAACTTAAGCAACTAAAACAATCGCAGTTAGTAGTTAAAGTTTCAATTAAACGTCATTCGATCAGAAACGCAGTTTTAAGTAAGTGCAGTGTATGCCAGTCTGTTTTAAGTTTTAAATCGATAAATCGTCAAGACTTCTTGTACAGACTGACGGTTTGTGATTAGGTTCAATTAATATTAATATAGTAGTTAGCAGAGAAGTACAGTAAGTTTGTGTGTGTGTGCGCGCGCGCGTGTGAGTGTGACAGAAGAAACTCAATTAGCGCGGCTCTAAACTAATCAAAACTTCACTTCCTCTATTGAGAATATAACTTGCATTTTAATAATCATCGAACGAATTAAGGACATATTTTAATGAAATTAGAAAAATGTTTGTCTGAAATGGAAAATTAAAACTTTTAAAATCCGTCTGGACTACTAAGAATAGCTGTTATAATGTTTCCCCCTCCCAAAAATTCTAAAAGCTCTTAGTAGAAAAATAATGCTGTACTTTAGAATTTAATGAAACTTAGCTTTATCAGTTGTTCATGGCTTGCGGATGTTCGGTTGATACGAGTCTTTATTGAAAAAGAACTAGGCGACATATTCAATTGTACATCTTATGTTAAAGTTCCTTTTGGCATTCTATCCTTCTTAAATGTTCATCAGGATAACGTAACCTGATTAATTTTGCATTGATTTTAATTTTAAATTATTTCTCATTTTGTACTAAAGGTTTTCCATAGTACACAATTTGTAAATCCTTTATTGATTTTGTGTCGTAGTTTTTCCGTTAAGTTCCTTCTGAAATGTTCATCAGGATAACGTAACCTGATTAATTTTGCATTGATTTTAATTTTAAATTATTTCTCATTTTGTACTAAAGGTTTTCCATAGTACACAATTTGTAAATCCTTTATTGATTTTGTGTCGTAGTTTTTCCGTTAAGTTCCTTCTGAAATGTTCATCAGGATAACGTAACCTGATTAATTTTGCATTGATTTTAATTTTAAATTATTTCTCATTTTGTACTAAAGGTTTTCCATAGTACACAATTTGTAAATCCTTTATTGATTTTGTGTCGTAGTTTTTCCGTTAAAGCTCCTTCTGAAATGTTCATCAGGGTAACCAAACCTGATTAATTTTGCATTGATTTTAATTTTAAATTATTTCACATTTTGTGCTAAAGGTTTTCCATAGTACACAATTTATTCATCCTTTATTGTTTTTATTAGTGGATATTAATTTTATTTTGAATCTGTTTTTATTGCTACTCTGACATAATTATATCGCTTAACTTGATTACTGCTAAACTGTATTAGCTATTAACTGTAACAATCAATAAAACAAATCAATCTGATAGTTGGCGCACTGATTCAAGGCAAACAAAATTAAACGCAATAAAATAATACTTTTCGGCTCCCAAGTTCGTCGACACATTATCCATAACAACGCCTAAAATTAGTCAACTTCAACTTATTCAATTCTATGAAATTTTCAGACATAAGAAAGACAGAAACGTAATCTCTGCACGCGGCTAACGTGATAGGAAAAAATTCCAAAAGTAATTTTTCTTGAACTCAATTTTCTTTACTCTTTTAAAATTCTGATTTCACCGTCACATTCAACATTAAAATCTGCCTTTATTACCATTTTATACGTTCAGAGTACATTGAAAATAAGAAAACATTTCTTGACAGCCGTTAAATTAAATTCTTAATTTCAACGAATTTTGAGGATTCATGCAGTTTTTAATGCTAATTACGACCTATTGAGAGGATTTAGACGTCCCTCGCTGTACCCGAGTCTAACACACACTTACACCTACAACACTACACTTACGACTTTAACACTTTACACTCCCACTTACATTTATGGAGGCGATAACAACCTCAATGTGCTTTTCGCCTTAAAATAACAAAAAAACGACGGTTAAATCAGAATTAAAAGAAAATTCAGGACAAAAAGTTTGGATTTTTTTACAAATATTGAAATTACCGTCATTTTGAAACTGTTAACTTATTTTCAGATTAAAAAAACTTGAACAAATTATTACCAAAATAGATTTTTGTGCCAAATTTGATTCAAATAGGACTGCTATTGCGAACGTGAGCGTGCTGAAACATAAAAACAAACACACACACGCGCGCGCACACACAAACACACGAGCGCGCACACACAAACATACGCGCGCGCGCACACAACATACATAAACGCACACACGCGCACACACAACGCGCAAACGCGCACAAACACACACCTCACACACACACACAAACACACACCTCACAACACACACACACACACACACACACACACACACACACACACACACACACACACACACACACACACACACACACACACACACACACACACACACACACACACACACACACACACACACACACACACACACACACACACACACACACTGTTCCGAAACTGCAAAAACTCTCCACAAACAGTGTTCTTCATTTACTCGTTAGGCGTACAATTAACGATCAAACGAAACGTTTTATATCACTTGACTTTCATTAAAAAAGCAGCACTACACATTTAGCCTCCGTGACGACACGGTTAACAAAGCAAACGATAATATCGCGCGGGTTAAATTGCCGTGTCGGGCCGCGCTGCGGATTTTTAATTAAACCCGTCTCGCCTGCGTTACGAGGAACTGTATAGAGCCCCGGTGACGGAGTTCAACACTTTGAAGTTGCAACAATAATACTTGTTTTCAATTTAACGACAGCGTGAAGCTGACCGCGCCGGCGACGAGGCGCATGGAACTGGGTTTATTAAAATATCTGATAAACGGCCTGCAGCAATATAAACGTGTGATCACTAAGCTCGCAAAAATATTCCAGGCAGCAGGACATTTCATTCTTCAGACGCGTTGGTAAAAACATGTACGTTTCTGTCCATCACGGGGTAAATTACTAAAGCATAACAAATTTAATTACACAACACATACGGATTGTTAAATAATGACTGTGATGTTAAATAATGGCTGTGATGTTAAATAATGACTGTGATGTTAAATAATGGTTGTGATGTTAAATAATGGCTGTGATGTTAAATAATGACTGTGATGTTAAATAATGGTTGTGATGTTAAATAATGGCTGTGATGTTAAATAATGACTGTGATGTCAAATAATGGCTGTGATGTTAAATAATGGCTGTGATGTTAAATAATGGCTGTGATGTTAAATAATGGCTGTGATGTTAAATAATGACTGTGATGTTAAATAATGATTGTGATGTTAAATAATGGCTGTGATGTTAAATAATGGCTGTGATGTTAAATAATGGCTGTGATGTTAAGTAATGGCTGTGATGTTAAATTATGGCTGTGATGTTAAATAATGACTGTGATGTTAAATAATGGCTGTGATGTTAAATAATGACTGTGATGTTAAATAATGGCCATAGTGAATTTGGATTTTCAAAAGAGTTTGTGACAAAAACATTACAGATATTTCATATCATTGAAATGGCCGTCATTTCGACATTGTTGTTACAAAATAACATTTTTTTTTGTTTTTTTTTTTATTTAAGTCCGACTATTGTGCACACTGGGGCTAATGCAGACGATGGGATGATTTATAGCGTATGAAAATGCTATCAGATCAGGGTCGGTCTACAGATCTCGTTTAAAAAAACCGAATTCTTCTGTTAAAAATTAAATATCAAAGTACTAAACACAAAATATGGTAAGATAAACAGAGTCAAGCACTTCAAATATCTGGGAGAAATTCTTCAACCCACAGGTGGCGAGAAGGCTGCGCAAAGGGTTCGGCTACTGAGGATGAAGAGGGCTGTTGGTATAACGCGTGATATCTACAATAAGAGATGTATGTCGACGCACACAAAAATCAGACACTACAACACAGTCATAAAACCGGAGGTATTATATGCAAGCGAGACGCTAGCACTCCACACAAAAGGTACCATGGAAGACATTTTGAAGGAACAACGTAAACTCTTGAGGAAGATCCTTGGCCCAAGCTTAACAGAAGATGGATACAAGTTGCACTCTCGGAAGACCACAGAGAAGATATCAAACCTGGCAGCAGATATCAGAAGAAGGAGGCTTCGGTTCTATGGACACATCAGTAGACTCCCAACAACGAGACTTGCCAACAGAATCCTTAAGTATATACAAGGTGTCAAATCAACAACGTCGTGGATCGCACAAGTCAGAATAGACCTACATGACGCAGGAATAGACTCAACAGGCATTGAAGACAAAAACGCATACAGAAAAAGATGCTCGGGTGGAAAATCCCAGAGAATGAAATCCCAAAGAGAGTAGGGGTAAAATGGACGGAGGACCGGGGGAGGATCCATGGGGACAGGATGAGGGAGGTGTGGAGGATTAGAAGGAACAAGACATGAGTCGGAGTGCTTTGCGTGATCCAACAGGGTCTATACGCAAATAATAAATAAATAATATATATATATATAAAAGTTTTTAACATTACCTCTCAAAACATAAAATTTCGAGTTCATAGTTCACAGTTCCGAGTACCATGGTTTCACCTTGTTTATTTTTCAAAGGTAATTTACTAAAACGTGCAACGATATTACTTATTAAATTCCCACTCACACCGGGCGTTACTTGTGCTCAACAAGTAACACTACAAGAACGTCATCTGCAAAGCGGTGAATTATTAATTAAATTATTCTTACGTCTGGTTCTGCTTATTAAAAATATGTTAGTAACAGGCGACTGACTTCATGCCTTTATAATAAATTTCACCCCTTTTTCAAGGTACACTGTATTTTCAGTTCCTTCCGATCGGCGCTGAAACTGTCTGGAGCAAATTCAAAGGGAAATGTAATCAAAAGCAGCTTTCCTTAATGAATTCCCGACTTTACAATTAATCGGTGCAATTTGTTATTGGGGTGATATTGTATTAGGCACGTTCTGGATTTCTTGTTTTAATTGGAAGACTTAAACAATAAAACTTACTTTTGTGTGCTACAATATCGTTTGCGTTGACGCGGCGACGCTTATTGCTACTAGTTGATGTAACGGCAAAGCATGCAGTACGACGGCAAAGCATGCAGTACGACGGCAAAGCATGCAGTACGACGGCAAAGCATGCAGTACGTTTTTAATTAAACACACAGAGCGCTCGTAACGTTTAACCGGTAACCGTAATATTTACGAAAAATGTTACTTGACTAACTTTATAAGAAACTTTATGTTTCTTGAAATGACTACTACTTATTGCGGGGTATGTGTGTATGTTTTGCACGGGAAAATATTCAGTTTGTCGTCACGGAACGCTCTAACACATCTTAAGCGCACTCTGGTGAACGTTAATATTACAAACATTATTACAACACTATTTTTTATTGATTAATAAAATGTATTTTTTTAAGTGAAAACTTGTATACCGCGGTTGACAAAAACATGGGTATTTGCTTTCGCGTCACGCTTGAATCCGTAATGCATACCTCACAGCATATATTGTTCTTGTATATATCTAGACTGGAAGTGACTACTTCTAAACAGCTGATTTTGCACAATAGCTATTTCAATTGAGGTTACGTTTATTGTTCTTGTTAATTTTTAAAATGTGTATTTTCTCAATATGTGTAGTTAAATTATTTAATGTATGTGACCTGTACCAATTTTTGAATGCCAGAATCATAAATTATATTTATTATTACACTTAGACAGCAATTATCTGAGTTTATCGGACCTGAGCCGGCTTTAGGGATTTCTCTATCGTTGGCCAGGTCCGCTATTAATGGGTGGATTACATGTTAACACCAGTTAAGATGGGACAACCTTCATGGGCATTCTCATAGTAAACGCCTCTTAAGCAAAGTTCCTTCTGGAGGAATCAAAGGGGCAGCAGATGTCCTGGGCAGAGTACAACTCAGGAGGATCATGGAGCTCATAACAGGACACTGTGGTCTGAGGGTGCACATGAACAGGATAGTTGTACCACGGAGAAACCGTGTGTAGATTGTGCAGGAAGGAGGAGGAAACTGCACGTCACATAATTTATGATTGTGAGGCTCTTGCTAGTAGGAGGCTAGGGGTTTTTGGTTTCCAAGACCCTAGGGATCTTCATCCCTATCTTATTACGGACACCAATCTGCTGAACTAGGTATTTTAAGAGGTAAGTTGCACAATTGGTCAGTTGATCGCAGTGCCTGGGGTTGAACAAATCCCTTCCTCTAAAATATAACCTAATCTAGAAAGTATAACTGTCAAAAGTAGGGTTATAAACTGATTAATTATTAAAGTCACTTATATAGTCTAAGATACTAAAATTCATAATCTTTCACAGTTTAAGCTAATTGTTAGTCAGTTCCGGAATGTAACGACGTACGAATCGCGTGTGTAGCTTGGCCAAGTCGAATTTAATGATGAATATTTTAAACGTGTAATTGTGCTCAGTGTTTGTGCTGTATGTTTTAATGTTTTGTTTGACTTTGTGACGACCTCGACAGAGGGATTTAACATTTTGTATAACGGCCTGAAGATGAAACGATAGTTTCGAAACCGCGGTAGCCTTTATCAGGTGAGTGGATAGACCACTGACAGGAAGGATAGGTCATAATCCTAATCATTAATTGTTAAGTTGTGTACTTACACACACGCGAAATTTAATACGAAAATAATTTTCAAGAGTTGCCCTTTCCTGCATGCAACTAAATTTCTACAAAAATAATTAATCATAATAGTGAAAAAGTATACAGTCAGGCGTACCAAAATTACGATTGGTAATTAATTTACGTATTGGTTTTCTGACCACACTTTTGAGGAAATAATTGAATATAAAAATGTTTATTTTACATTTTCGCACTAAGAGAGCAGCAACCCACTTAAACGCTTCAATAACTGATCGAATGCGGTCAAATAATCGACATGCACGTAACATTATAAGTAACCACTACGATATTGTTGTTGTTCACAATACAACTGAAACAAATTTAAATAGAATATCGATAAATCGTAAACTTAAGACGTGTCAGTGTAAGTGTAGTGTTGCCATACATCAATAGATGTCACATTCTGAAGCAAAATAATTTATCAATGTCATTTCCAGTACCCAACAATACAGTGTCACGTGATATGATCCATCGAGGCGTCACTATTGTACGCTACTAGACTTAAGTGACAAACACTTTTACGGCCTAAATCCATTATTATATATGTGCAAAAACCACAAGTCATGGAACCCATTTAATCGCCAACGTAACAACATGGGACGAATCGGTTTTAATTGTCAACAAAACAACATGGGACTAACTGGTTAAAACTGTCAACGCAACAACATGGGACGGACCGGTTTTAATTGTTAACAAAACAACATGGGACTAACTGGTTAAAACTGTCAACGCAACATGGGACGGACCGGTATTAATTGTCAACAAAACAACATTGGACTAACTGGTTAAAACTGTCAACGCAGCAACATAGGACGAACCGGTTTTAATTGTCAACAAAACAACATGGGACTAACTGGTTAAAACTGTCAACGCAACAACATGGGACGGACCGGTTTTAATTGTTAACAAAACAACATGGGACTAACTGGTTAAAACTGTCAACGCAACAACATAGGACGAACCGGTTTTAATTGTCAACAAAACAACATGGGACTAACTGGTTAAAACTGTCAACGCGACAACATGGGACGGACCGGTTTTAATTGTCAACAAAACAACATTGCTAACTGGTTAAAATTGTCAACAACATGGGACAACCGGTTTTATGGGAAAACTGTCAACGCAGCAACATAGGACGAACCGGTTTTAATTGTCAACAAAATAACATGGGACTAACTGGTTAAAACTGTCAACGCAACAACATGGGACGGACCGGTTTTAATTGTCAACAAAACAACATGGGACTAACTGGTTAAAACTGTCAACGCAACAACATGGGACGGACCGGTATTAATTGTCAACAAAACAACATTGGACTAACTGGTTAAAACTGTCAACGCAGCAACATAGGACGAACCGGTTTTAATTGTCAACAAAACAACATGGGACTAACTGGTTAAAACTGTCAACGCAACAACATGGGACGGACCGGTTTTAATTGTTAACAAAACAACATGGGACTAACTGGTTAAAACTGTCAACGCAACAACATAGGACGAACCGGTTTTAATTGTCAACAAAACAACATGGGACTAACTGGTTAAAACTGTCAACGCGACAACATGGGACGGACCGGTTTTAATTGTCAACAAAACAACTTAGACTAACTGGTTAAAATTGTCAACAAAACAACATGGGACTAACTGGTTAAAACTGTCAACGCAGCAACATAGGACGAACCGGTTTTAATTGTTAACAAAACAACATGGGACTAACTGGTTAAAACTGTCAACGCAACAACATAGGAAGGACCGGTTTTAATTGTCAACAAAACAACATTGGACTAACTGGTTAAAACTGTAAAACAACATGTCAACGCAACATTGTCAACAAAACAACATGGGACTGGGACGACGACCGGTTTTAATTGTCAACAAAACAACATGGGACTAACTGGTTAAAAATGTCAACAAAACAACATGTTGTCAACAAAACAACAACATGGGGTTACGAACCATGGTTTTAACTAACTGAATAAAACTGTCAACGCAACAACATGGGACGGACCGGTTTTAATTGTTAACAAAACAACATGGGACTAACTGGTTAAAACTGTCAACGCAACATGGGACGAACCGGTTTTAATTGTCAACAAAACAACATGGGACTAACTGGTTAAAAATGTCAACAAAACAACATGGGACGGATCGGTTTTAATTGTCAACAAAACAACATAGGACTAACTGGTTTTAATTAGTCAACAAAACAACATAGGACTAACTGGTTAAAAATGTCAACAAAACAACATGGGATTAACTGGTTAATATTATCAACGCAACAATATGGGACGGTTTTAACTGGTTTTAACTGTCAACGCAACAAAAGATATAGGTTGTAACAGTTAGCCTAAACAGTACGTTTGCACAAATGTGATGTTATTTTAACGTGATTGCAATGATTATGAATAAATTGCATTAAAGTGAATACTTCTTTACGTCCGATACAGCAAATTTTGTGGTGCAGTGAAATCGAATTTAGAGTAACGTAACAAAAAAGTGCCATTTGAGTCTTGTGCAAAATATTTTCGTACCAAATTGAAAAACAATCGGTCAAACTACGTTCACTCGTCAAAGTTAAATTAGAGACCGCCATACTGAAACGGAAGTAAATAGGACAACAATTACACTACGTCATTTGGGTTTTATACAAGATAGCTTCGTATCAAATTTCTAAACAATTGTTAAGTGCGTTTAGCTAAAACGGCGTACATTCGTTATTGTAAATCAAAGGCCGCCATCTTGAAACGGAAGTGAATGGCGAAAAATCTTACACATACGTCGTTCGGGCTTTACACAAGATATCTCCGTACAAAATTTCAAAACAATCGGTACATGTGTTTGTACAAAATTTCATAGTAAGGAAACAAACAAACACAAGCTAAATACCGAAAAGTCAAGTTGAAACAGACAGGTCGCTTCGCTCTGTCAATAAAATATTCATATCTGTAGAACAGCTCAGAAAATTATTTCTGTTCTGTAATCATTGCAATAGGTTTCAAATATTTTTATTTCCTTAACAACCTGATAAAATATTATAGTAAGCTACGAAAAATGCATGGTACAAAATTTGAAATGCGATTTTGCATAGATTTTAAAATGTTATGGAAAATAAAGGCAAGGTATATTTTTTATTTATGATATTGTTTTATTCTATTCCTTGTCAAAAAAATGAAAAAAATCTTAAATGTTTGTATAGTTTTCCCCTCTTTATATATTACTGTCATGAATTAGTATTTCAAGAGGCAAAATTTACAATAATTCACGAAAACAGCCTCTTCAGTACTCAAGGAAAGTAAAATTATATTGACAGTTATAAATTCTAATTAGAATGGCGATGATAACCTTAACGGTTTTTCGCCGGAGAAAAAAAAATAGATAATTATTCAATTTACTTCAACACTCTCCTATTCCTTGCCATTTAAGAAAATATTACATGGACAATCACTTTTATACCGGTAAATTATTCTTTAAAACTTTCAAACGTTTTGCATTTCACAGACAAAACGATATGTATTACAAATACTAAACTAAAGTAAGCAGATTTTTCCGTGTCAATGAAAATTCAGCGCAACACAATGGAGTCAGTTGATATCGTCGTTTATTTCAGGTTTAATTATCAAGTGCCACCCTTCCTCCCGGCAGGTTAGTAATTTAGCTCGGGGTGTTGTTGACAGGAGAGTGGGTTCTGCTTCCTGAATTATAAATATCCACACGTACTGCGTGGATTTCTGGATAATAAATCTTACTTGTTCGTGTTTATTACAGAAAAGTATTGTCTCACATCCGATTGCTTGCTTTACAAAGACATGCTTTGGCCGAACTCGTTCGTGATGTAACGGCTTGTACGTATGAGATATCCGTGACTGAAACACCTATCTACGTAATATAAGAAAAGGTTAGGGACATTTCCCCAGATTCGATCCCATGCAGAGAGGTGAAACATCTAAGCACTAGGTGCACTAACCCAAAAAGAATAGTAACAGACATATTACATTCTTATAATTAAGTTAATCATTGTTGGACACACACACACACACACACACACACACACACACACACACACACACACTGAACACACACATGCAAAATACACACACAACACAGAAAACACACACACAAAACACAAACACAAAACATACACCACACAACACACACACACACACACAATATACACACATACACACACAAAACACACACGAAACATACACAACACACAGACACACACACACACACACACACACACACACACACACACACACACATACACACACAAAACACACACGAAACATACACAACACACACACACACACACACACACACCCTCAAACACACACATACACATACATACACAAAACACACACATACACACAAACATACACACAAAAGACACACACATACGCGCACGCACGCAAGCAAAATACACACACGTACAGGCACACGCATGCACGCACACACACACTCTCTCTCTCTCTCTCTCTCTCACACACACACACACACACACACACACACACACACACACACACACACACACACACACACACACACACACAGAACACACACTGAACATTCACTCTGAAAATTCACACACAACACAGAAAACACACACACACAAACATACACACACACACACAAACACAACACACACACAAAACATACACACACACACAACACAACACACACACAAACACACATACACACAAACACACACACACTCACACACACACAAACACAACATACACACACACACATACATACAAAACATTACACACACACACACACACACACACACACACACACACACACACACATACACACAACACACACACATACACATACATACACAAAACACACACATACACAAAAAAGACACACACACGCGTACACGCACGCACGCAAAATACACACACGTACAGGCACACGCACGCACACACACACACACACACACACACACACACACACACACACTCTCTCTCTCTCTCTCTCTCTCTCTCTCTCTCTCTCACACACACACACACACACACACACACACACACACACACACACAATGTTTTTACTTTTATTAAACATTTTGTAATTTCGTTAAAAGTTATTTTTATTTCACTACAATATCTAATACATTTTTTCATTTTAAGGCGTGTTTACGATTTATTTCAGAGGCCAACTTATTTTGCGATTCATTCCTTGTGACAGCCTTGTTTTGTAATGAATACAAGTAATAATACAAAATATAAAAGTGCGGCAACTACGGGACGTTCGGAAAAAATCGAAAATAGAAGTTGCCCGCATAACCTCAAAATTAATAACGCACGAAAGCAGGTAACGTGTTTTTCATCGCGAAAACGGTTTACTAAATGCGTGTTATTAATAATGAAAAACAACAGAATTTTTTTTAAAGCTTAGCGAACCTAAATAACACGATTATGAGAAGAACCTAACACAGTTTTATATGTGCAGTGTGTATCTCAAATTTACGCTTAAAAATTTTGTAATACAAAAATAAAATTACCGGTTGCGTTTGTGCTGCTTGCGGTGGCGAACTCGCTAACTACACTGCATTAAATATTTACTTAGCTTAGCGATGTAACAGTAATAAGGAAGAAAACAAACAGTCCATTGTGTACACTATACAACAACAAAATTGTATTTGTGTAAAATATTAAATAAAGTAATAAAATTGTTATTAGAGTTTTATTAACAGTGAATATATAAATGCTAAAGCGTAATTAGCGATTTTTAAAAAAATCACTAATTTTTGAGACCCTACATTTTCACCACAATATAGGGTCTTTATAATAATATTTTCACCCTACATTTTCACCATAATCTAAAGAATAACGTATATTTAGGAAAAACATACGGATAACGGTGATCGCGTTATTCTCCATAATTACCTCTTTTTTACAAAAAAAAAAAAAACTGTTTACAAGCGTTAATAAATACGCGAATAAGCCTATATTAAGTTACTTAATGAACAACAAAATCTGTGGATGAATGTTGGATATAAATATAATATTTCACTTTAAAAAAAAGCAATTTTCGAAATCCCTTTCCCATTACATTCATCTTGCAATTTTCAAAAAAATCGCTACATCGACAGTTATTTTGATATGCCCTCGAAAATGTTTTCATTATTTCTCACACACAACATACATATAAACACACACACACACACACACACACACACACACACACACACACACACACACACACACACACACACACACACACACACACACACACACACACACACACACACACACACACACACACACACACACACACACACACACACACACACACACACACACACACACACACAAAGTGTTTTTGTTCAGAAATTTACCTTCTATTGTCCCGTACACAGTATATACATTTTCTTTTTTTATGAATGTATTTTAATACATTCATTTTTGTACGATTTTTTTATGTTGATTATGTTTGTACGATTTTTCCTATTTGTATACGTGTATCCTTATATTATAACTAGCTGTTACCCGTTGCGGCTTTGCCTGCAATTATAATGTAAGCAATAAAATTTATAGTCAATTTTCAAAATCAGAATAGGTCATTTCATTTTAATATATTGCTATATACAATATTATATGATTCATGGTTTTCGGCAAAGACATATAAATTTTTGCTACTCGATACGCTAAAACAGGGTCATGTCATATTTTAATAAAATACAGTATTATTAAAAAGTCATTATTATACAATTAAACTGTAATAGTATTGTGTTTATCTCAGATACCTAAAACGTGTTCACACCAAATGTAATCTCATTTGGTCCAGTAGTTAAAGTGTATTTGAATAACAAACAAATAAACAAAAACAAACTTTCAGAAATATAATATGATTAGCTGTTACCCGTCACGGCTTTGCCCGCAATCATAATATATATTAAAAATCATGCATTACCGTGTTAGGACCAACAACCGTGTTAGTTAAGTTTTGGAGTAATCTTTAAAAAAAATTAAGGTTTTTTCCTGCATCACCGTTTAACCCAACAACCGTGTCAGTTAGGTTTGGAGTACTCTTTTTAAAAAAATAAATAAAGGTTTTTTTAATGCTTCACCGTGTTAGGCCTAACCACCATATTACTTTGCTAATGGAGTATTCTGTAAAAAAATATAAAGATTTGTCACGCATCACTATGTTAGGCCTAATAACCGTGTCAGTTAATATACTTAGTATTCTTTTAAAAAATTTTAATGTTTTTTCACACATCACCATGATAGGCCTAACAACCGTGACAGTTAGGATATGTAGCCAAATAATGTTTAAAAAAATATAAAGGTTTTTCCACGCATCACCGTGTTAGTTAAGTTATGGAGTACTCTTTAAAAAAAATATAAAGTTTTTTCCATGCATAACCGTATTAGGCCCAACAACCGTGTCAGTTAGGTTATGGAGTACTCTTTTGAAATAAATAAATAAAGGTTCTTTTAATGCATCACCGTGTTAGGCCTAACAACTATGTTAGTTAGCTTATGGAGTATTCTTTAAAAAAATATAAAGATTTATCACGCATCACTATGTTAGGACTGACAACCGTGTCAGTTAAGGTTTGGAAACTCTTTAAAAAAAATAAAGGTTTTTTCACACATCACAATGATAGGCCCAACAATCATATCAGTTAGGATATGTAGTATTCTTTAAAAAAATATAAAAGTTTTTTTACACATCACCGTGTTAGGCCTAATAACCGTGTCAGTTAATATACTTAGTATTCTTTTAAAAAATTTAAAGGTTTTTTCAAACATCACCGTGATAGGCCTAACAACCGTGTCAGTTAGGATATGCAGTATTCTTTAAAAAAATATAAAGGTTTTTTTACGCATCACTGTGTTTGACCTAACAACCGTGACAGTTAGGATATGTAGCCAAATAATCTTTAAAAAAATATAAAGGTTTTTTCACGCATCACCCTGTTAGGCCTAACAACCGTGTCACTTAGGTTATGCACTATTCTTTTAAAAAATGGGTTTCCTATCACCCAAACCCGTGTTAGACGTATTTTTATTGTTTTACCGATCTGTAGATCAGTAAAACAATAAAAATACGTCTAAAATCAGTACAACACGGTACCGATTTTCGCTGGTAGCAATTTTGAGGTTATGTTGGTCACTTTTATTTTCGATTTTTATCGTACTTCTCCTGCTTTCATATTTTGGATTTTTGCTTTTGGGCACATAATAAAGCATTTTAGTAAGAAAAATATTGAAAACTCCAATAGATGCTGCACTGCATATTTACCATTTTTTCATATAATGTAATTACACAAATATATATACTACCTTACAATTAAAGTATCCTAATAAAATTGTATATATATATATATATATACAATTATATATATATATATATATATATATATATATATATATATATATATATATATTCTGCACTCTGCTTTAAAAACATTGAATAGTCTTAAATGAAAAATACCAGATTGTGATTATTAGATGAAAATGTAACATTAAAAACAATAATTTTGTAATAAATACAACATAGATTAAGATTTGTAAAATGGGATTAGATCTATGTCCATCTCAGGTGCCTAAATCTCATGTTCAGTAAACAGTAATTAAACCTAACTATAGTTAAGAGATGTTACAAAACTAAAAACTGATAATTATTTTGGGCTGGGTAAGTAGTATAATGACGTTTTGTAAAACGGGAATAGGCCTATATGTATCTCTGATACTTAAACCATATACCTACCAAATTTCATCTCAATTGGTCCAGTGGTTAAAGCGTGATTGAATAACAAACAAACAAACAAACACACAAACTTTCAGAAATATAATATGAATTAGATTATTAATTATAATATTATTTTAACGTACATATTTTAACGAAAAAAGATCTCGGGTAAAGATGGTCACGCTGTTTTACACAGTCATTAAAATGATTTATCGAACAGAATATTCGCCCGTAAAATAATACCGGAATGCAATTTAAACAAATATTATTTGTAACAAAACAGTCGAGTTATCGGAACAAATAACCTGAGCTGTTTATTTCGCTTCGTGTTTATGTTAATTTTGAGGTCATGTTTGTTAACAAATTGACCAGGTAAGTTCTAGTTACATATAAAATTGAGTTACAAATACATATATTATTGTATACTTACAGCTGCAGTAACAGTTTTCAGTGTTTGTGTTCGTAATTGGGAGCAATTAATACTGAATAATTACACGTGAGAAAGAAGTGACACGATGTGTGCGACTGACAGCTGGGAAGAAAATCTAATTAGCTTGACTCTGAACAATGCAAAACAATATAGTAGCAAAATAATTGAAGAGGATTTATCAAGTAACTGTGTAATGCACTTTAAATATTGGCGAGAACATTGCATTAACTTTATAACTTCTAATTCATATATAATGTTCTTTTATAATCATGCAATAGCATTTTACAATCTTAAACAATACGTAAAAATAAATAATAAGCTAAACTTTGAAGTGGTATAATAATTTATAACATAATTGAAATTAAATTTATATTTAACTTCAACCTAACTATAACACATTGAAAAAGTGAAAAATTTAACGGTAAAAGTATACATAAAAACATAATGTATTAATTTTTCTAAATTTATTTTAAGGCGAAAAGCACATTGAGGCTATTATCGCCTCTCTAAATGTAACTGTGAGTGTAAAGCAGAGTGTTAAAGTCGTAAATGTAGTGTTGGAAGTGTAAGTGTGTGTTAGACTCGGGTACTGCGATGGACGTCTAAATCCTCTCAATAGGTGCAGCTAGTCTGCACCCCTGCATAATGTATTAAGACATATTCATATATAAATCATTATGTTAACTGTAAAGGGTTTTTTCGCTTCAGGTGTTATGGGTAATTTATTTTTAGAAGTTAGGCTTCCAACTTATGAACATACATACATACACACACACACACACACACACACACACACACACACACACACACACACACACACACACACACACACACACACACACACACACACACACACAACATACAAAACACACACATACACACGCACACAAAAAACACATACACACACACAAAAGACACACACACACACACACACACACACACACACACACACACACACACACACACACACACACACACACACACACACACACACACACACACACACACACACACACACACACACACACACACACACACAACATACACACATGCAGACGCAACTTTGTAATTTCGTTAAAAGTTACAAAGTTTAAAAGTGTGTATGTCGGCTTTATAACCTTATTTTACGGTTTTATTTTATAAAGCATAGCGAATGTTTTGATTGTACCTCCCACAAATTTTATATTTGTCAAAGTTTCAAAATGGCGGTCATTTAAACTTTTTAAAAAATCTCAACTTATTTGTTTTAAATGTTTCTGAAAACCTGATTTCACTACCGTAATCAGCGTTAAAAAAAATCACATAAATTAACGTTTTGAATTTTCAAAATCTGAAATTAAGAAATTGTATTTGACTGCGGTCAGGGTTTATTGTTGTATCTTCATTTGTAATTTGAAAATTTTAAATGTTAATTTGTTATTTGTTATTATTATTGTTAAATCAAAATTTAAAAAAAATATCAAGGTAATAAAATATTTTTGGAAATTCGCTTTTATCATGCCATATAAACAGCTGCGTTTCGCGGTTATAAAGGCACTTTTTAGGCAGTCACATTTTTTAGCAAAAGAGATAAAGTCCTTGCATTATTTTATTTTATTCTTAGTGATTGACGGAATATTTATATTATTATGTGTTTTTGTTCAGAAATTGACAACATTTTATCGTCCCGTATACAGTACGAGGTGTGTTCAGAAAGTAACGAGAATTTTTAAATTTCGCAGGCTTGGAGAGTTCGATTGTCAAACATTTTTTTTTATTATGTTATGTTGCCCTTGAAGTATGATAAAATTTTCACCGGTTTTCATTGTTGACTTTGTCTGTGACAGGCACTAAGGTTAGACGTGTTTTTATGAGCTCGGCGATTTTCGTTTGTTAAGAGAAATGGATCAAAGAATTTGTATCAAATGTTGCGTAAAAAATGGAACAAAGTGTAACAAAGTGTGTGAAATGTTAACAAAGGCCTATGGTGAGTCTGCTTTGAGTAAATCAAGAGTTTACGAGTAATATAAGTGTTTCCAAGAAGGCCGTGAAGACGTTGAAGATAACGAACGCCCTGGACGCCCCAGCAACAGCTGAAATCGTGGAAAAAGTGAACTGTTTATCGCCATCACAAATCGCCAAATCACAATTAGAGAGGTCGCTGATGATGTTGGCATATCGACTGGATCATGTCATGACATTGTTTTCAATGTTTTGTGTATGAAACGCGTGGCAGCAAAATTCGTTCCAAAATTGTTGAATTTTGAACAAAAACAGCGGCGAATGGAAGTTGCTCAGGAGTCACTAAATGAAGTCAACGACGATGCAGAATTAATGAAATGTATTATAACAGGTGACGAAACATGGGTTTATGGATATGACGTCGAAACTAAGGCTCAATCATTCTGGTTCGAGAAGACAGAAAAAGGCTCGACAAGTGCGATCGAACGTGAAGGTTATGCTCACTGCGTTCTTCGATATTAATGGCATAGTGCATCACGAATTCCTGCCACCAGGTGACACGGTCAATAAGGAGTACTACCTACAAGTTCAACGCCGTTTGCGTGAAGCAATCCGAAAAAAACGCCCGGATCTGTGGAAAAACAATTCATGGCTTTTGCACCACGATAATGCACCAGCTCACACTTCATCGCTTGTTCGTGAATTTTTGGCCAAAAACAGTACTGTAACGATGCCCCAGCCTCCATATTCGCCAGACTTTTTGACTATTTTCAGCCTGTGTGACTTTTTCCTATTTCCAAAATTAAAGAGAACCTTAAAGGGCCGTCGTTTTACAGACGTAGATGACATTAAAAGCGCATCGCTGAAAGAACTAAAGGCTATCTCAAAGATCGAGTCTGAGAAGTGTTTCGAGGATTGAAAGAAACGCTGACACAAGTGCATAATCTCCAAAGGGGACTATTTTGAAGGCGACAACATCAATATAGAAGAATAAATAATTATTTTGTTCAAAAAATTAAAATTCTTGTTACTTTCTGAACACACCTCGCATATACATTTTTCTTTTTTTATGAATGTATACAACTTTATAATACAACGGCCTATAATACAACTTTACGATTTTTTTATATGTATACATTTAGCCTTATATTGCTTTATACTGTTCTACAAACTTTTTATTGTTTAATTACTGTAATCGCCATTGCACAAAACTACAGAAACGACCGAATTAGTCACTTGTTCTCAATTACAGACTTTATTGCAATGTAAAAGCCAGCCATTGTATAAATTATTCAATTACAGAAGGTAATAAAATTATCTAATTGAAATTTGTAATCACCAACAAACGTGGCCGCGTGCATTTAATGTTTCGTCGAGCTCAGTTCAAAACCTGCAACATAAAATCAAACAGATGATGTACCCTAAACCTAACCTAAATGTAACCGAAAATTTTGTGGCAATATTACAAAAAACATGGTTCTTTCTTATGTGGGTCACCCTTCTATTTAGTTTTGAACATAGAAAATTGGAGTGTTGGTAAATTATAATTTATTACACTACCATAAAAGCGTTTAGATATTAGAGTGTCACAATACTTACTTGTGCGCTCCGCTACTGCTTAGTAGTGAATAGCAGAACGCGCTCCGCTACTACTTAGTAGTGAATAGCAGAACGCGCTCCGCTACTACTTAGTAGTGAATAGCAGAACGCGCTCCGCTACTACTTAGTAGTGAATAGCAGAACGCGCTCCGCTACTACTTAGTAGTGAATAGCAGAACGCGCTCCGCTACTGCTTAGTAGTGAATAGCAGAACGCGCTCCGCTACTACTTAGTAGTGAATAGCAGAACGCGCTCCGCTACTGCTTAGTAGTGAATAGCAGAACGCGCTCCGCTACTGCTTAGTAGTGAATAGCAGAACGCGCTCCGCTACTGCTTAGTAGTGAATAGCAGAACGCGCTCCGCTACTGCTTAGTAGTGAATAGCAGAACGCGCTCCGCTACTACTTAGTAGTGAATAGCAGAACGCGCTCCGCTACTACTTAGTAGTGAATAATCAGAACGCGCTCCGCTACTACTTAGTAGTGAATAGCAGAACGCGCTCCGCTACTACTTAGTAGTGAATAGCAGAACGCGCTCCGCTACTACTTAGTAGTGAATAGCAGAACGCGCTCCGCTACTACTTAGTAGTGAATAGCAGAACGCGCTCCGCTACTGCTTAGTAGTGAATAGCAGAACGCGCTCCGCTACTGCTTAGTAGTGAATAGCAGAACGCGCTCCGCTACTGCTTAGTAGTGAATAGCAGAACGCGCTCCGCTACTACTTAGTAGTGAATAGCAGAACGCGCTCCGCTACTACTTAGAAGTGAAAAGCAGAACGCGCTCCGCTACTGCTTAGTAGTGAATACCAGAACGCGCTCCGCTACTACTTAGTAGTGAATAGCAGAACGCGCTCCGCTACTACTTAGTAGTGAATAGCAGAACGCGCTCCGCTACTACTTAGTAGTGAATAGCAGAACGCGCTCCGCTACTACTTAGTAGTGAATAGCAGAACGCGCTCCGCTACTACTTAGTAGTGAATAGCAGAACGCGCTCCGCTACTACTTAGTAGTGAATAGCAGAACGCGCTCCGCTACTACTTAGTAGTGAATAGCAGAACGAATATAATTTTGAACTGCAGCTAAATGTTTACAAAAAATTTATCTTTAAACAGAATATTATAGTTAGTAAACATTTACCTGTGGCAATATGTAAATGGTTTGTAGCTTCTTTTCCAACTTCTAAGAGTTTTAAAATTTTTGAAAGTTTTAAAATCTTTATGTACATGTTCCGCAAAACTAGGCTACTTATAAGTAGAATTATATCCTTTGACGAAGAAAGGGTAAACATTTAATCATTCCACATCAAAAAAAAAAATTATTGTTTAGATGTTTTCAATATATTGCACGCTATGTTTTTTAAAAGTTTTACTTGACATACAAAATTGCAATAAATTGTCTCTTTTTCAAAATCTTTATTGAAATACATACACACACACACACACACACACACACACACACACACACACACACACACACACACACACACACACACACACACACACACACACACACACACACACACACACACACACACACACACACACACACACACACACACACACACACACACACACACACACACACACACACACACACACACACAACACACACACACACACACACACACACACACACACACACACACACACACACACACACACACACACACACACACACACACACACACATCATACACACTTACCAATGTGTAACTTATCAGGTGTCAACTTATCAATGTGTACAAACGTGATTGGTTTTTGCAAAAAAAAAATATATTTATGTTTTGTTGAAACCAATAATCTAAAATGCTTCACGTGTGACTGGTGAATGAATGCTAACGTTTGATGTTGGGTGTGTTTAAAAGCAATAATGAAATGTATTTTTCGTTTTATTCTATTAATAGAGATTTTATGTTTACACTTTTTTAATTCTGCATGTGCTAGTTTGTCAATTCTAAAGATAGTAACCCTGTATTAGATGCTCCCTATAGTTAATGTAATATTTTACACACTAATATGTACACAGGCCTACACTAAGTGGTTATTTTTGAAAGTACCATGTAGTTGTCTTTTTCTTTGTCTCCTCTTTCATATATTATTTTGGTAAGCATTCCGATCGGTTTTGTACCAAATATGAAGACCTTCGTTATTGAAACTACATGTACGGGATACCTACAGGTATGTCAGAACACCAGGAACTCTCACGCCTCATACATTTCTATTTTAAATCTTTACAATAATATAAAACCAACTTAAAACCGATAAAATATTTGTAAACAAAATTCCAGGAACAGTATAAAGTGTCCCCGTTAGAGTGCAGCACAATACAGGCATATGTGACAAATAATTACTTGTGTGTGTACAAACCAAAACAGCTGATTGGTAAAAAACATTGTTGAATTTAATATTTAAATTATTACGTTATCCAAGACTGAAATAATAATGATTATAATAATAATGATTATAATAATAATAATAATAATAATAATAATAATAATAATAATAATAATGAAATAATAAGAATGATTGACCCAATCAGTCTAGAAAGTAGAATCTGTAAGACAATATATACCAGTTCTTATGTAAATATTATTAATTAAAATACTCCGCTTTTAGTAAATAGTAAATACTGTAATTTAATTACGGATAGCAATCTCATGAACAATACAAGGTGTCCTAACCTCTTTTCCTTTTCGTTGATGTAATAATTATAGACCAAATCAGTTTTGCAATTAGAATCGGTAAGAAAATCTAAACCAGTTCTAATATTTAATTATTTAATTAATATTAATTATAAATTAATATTTAATTATAAAAGACTATGCTTTTAGTAAACAGTAAAAACTGTAGCCTAATTAAGATATGTAATGTAAAAATCCGAATATAGTATGTTTCATTTTTAAATATTTCAGTAAGTTAAAACGTTAAACTTCAGTCATTAATTTTGTAAGTTATAGTTTTAAATACGAAAGTAGAACAAAGTAAGGCATATTGTTTTAAATAACCTAAATATAATGAATGACAATGCTTTAACAGGACATATAAGAATTAAATATAACCGCGTCTATTTTAACAGACGTTCATATTGACAAGGATGACGTGTTTAATTAATGATGATTTTTCTATTTTTATAAGTTTAACTTTTTATTATATAATATTGTTATTAAAAAAATTTATTTATATGTGTAACGTGAGTCTTAATGCTTGTGGTTTAATGAGTTGTAGGACTACATTAATTTTATAAATACGAAATAATAAGGAAGAAGTATTTTAAAATTAAACAAAAAAAGAGAGATGTTAGTATTATTATATTACTTAAGTTATGTATTTTTTGTTTATAAAATATAAATAAGAGGGTTATTTTTTTCAAGGTCCGATCGGTCGCGAAATAAAACTCCCGTAAAAATCGGATGAACCTGTGCGCAGATGTGTTGCGCAGCGTCTCTAATATGGCTGTCAATCGCTTCGCATCACTTCCGTTTAGTTGTGTTCACGTAGGTAGGACATAAACATGTCTACAACAATAGCATCTCCCGCCAAGTGTGAAGTGTGTGCGGTAATTCGATTTCTTCAGGCTGAGGGGTGTAATGCAGCCGAAATTCATCGACGAATAAGTACTGTGTACGGTAAAACTTCAATGAGTGACAGCAAAGTGCGACAATAGTGCAGAAACTTTAAAACAGGACGTACACATACGTTTATGACGCCTGGTTTATGATGCAGGCGGTCAGGGATGGAAGTCAGTGTCAACCAATGATCTCGTTCAGCGAGTGGATGAGGCAATTCGAGAAAATCGTCAGTTCACAATTTCTGAATTGAGCGATTCATTTCCTGAAATTTCAAGGTCAGCTCTCTACACCATTGTGAGCGAGAAACTTCAGTACCACAAACTGTGCGCGAGATGGGTTCCCAAGATGCTGTCCGACCATCACAAAACACAGAGAATGGAAGCCTCCCTAACGTTTCTCCAGCGTTACCACAATGAAGGAGAAACTTTCTTGAACAAAATTGTCACAGGGGACGAGACATGGGTCCATTACGAAACTGAAGAAACAAAAGAACAATCCAAACAATGGATGCATTCTCACTCTCCCAGTAAACCAAAGAAGTTCAAGCGAACCTTCTTCAACAGAAAGGGCATGGCTACTGTGTTCTGGAACCGAAATGGAGTTCTCTTAGTGGAATTCATTGAACGTGGCACACGTGGCACAACCATTACAGCAGCCTCATACAGCGTGACTCTTCAACGTCTAAGAAGGGCCATTCAGAATAAGCGGAGAGTGCTTGTTCAGAATAAGCGGAGGGCCATTCAGAATAAGATATGCTTGTGTTGTCATCAGGCATTGTCCTTCTCCACGACAATGCTCGGCCGCACACTGCAGCTTCAACAAAGACGCTCCTACAGTCTTTTCAATGGGAAGTGTTTGGTCATCCACCATACAGCCCGGACTTGGCTCCATCCGATTTTCACCTGTTTGCTCACATGAAACGCTGGTTAGGAGGACAACATTTTGGCACAGACATTGAGCTGCAGACCAGCGTACAAACATGGCTGAAAACACAGGCGGCTACGTTCTACAACGAGGGTATTGGGAAGTTGGTACCACGCTACGATAAATGTCTAAATCTGAGTGGCGACTATGTAGAAAAATAGCGTAATTATGTAAATACTTGTTACAAATAAATAATTTTTGATTTTTACTGTGGTTTTTATTTTGCGACCGACGAGGGCTGAAAAAATAGCCATCGTAATATTAAATGTAAATATTTAACTTCGAACGAATATTAACTTCGGTTAGTAAACAAAATTACTTCCATCTAACAACGTAAATAAACTATAATAAATTGACATTAATAAAGTCGGTGAATTAATTATATTTACGGTTGTAATAAAAACTTTAAATAACCAATGTTTACGACATGACGTCTGTTTTCAAACAGTCGCTGGCAGGAACAGTTTTAATTAATTAAAAACTCAATTATATTTTTACAAACTGAACAGCAGACGCTGAAGTTGAAAATGTCTGTCGAAACGAAATCCTAACCTTTTTTAATTAATTTTATACAGTAACGAGCCACTTAAAAATCGCACAACTAAAATTATTGTGTAACAAGAGAAAGACTAATCCTGCTGTTTTATCTGGGGCAAAATGTGAACATTAATTAATTAATGAACTTTTAGAGCTGCCATCGGTGTTCCGAAAAATCGTAAAAATCTTAAGGAAAGATTGTCCACGTAATCGTAATGAAATAAGTTCCTATGAACTTTAATTCTTGAAATATTTAATTTTCCGTGCGTGTGTGTGTGTTTGTGTGTGTGTGTGTGTGTGTGTGTGTGTGTGTGTGTGTGTGTGTGTGTGTGTGTGTGTGTGTGTGTGTGTGTGTGTGTGTGTGTGTGTGTGTGTGTGTGTGTGTGTGTGTGTGTGTGTGTTTGTATGTATGTGTGTGTGTGTGTGTGTGTGTATGTATGTATGTGTGTTTGTGTGTGTATGTGTGTGTGTTGTGTGTATGTGAGTACGTGCGCGTGCGTGCGTGTGCGCGTGCGTATGCAAATTAAAATATACACTCAAAGTCGTTTACAATATAGTTAAAAAAAACGATTTTTTGTTTTTTTTTTTTCGTTACAAACCTAACAACGTTTATTTCAAGGTAATCAGGTGTGAAACAACGGAACAGTGTTGTCAAACATGTTATGTTTTATTCTAATACTAAACAATCAGTGCAGACTCACTACAAAGGATTACGTTGATAATTTGATAAAACAGCTGAAATTTTATAAAACTGAATATTTTTATAAAACAGTTGATTATGCCCCAAAAATAATTACGCCTGGTGTTATGTACAACAAACAAAGCTTTGTTGAACTTCTAAATTTAATTCATGTTTGTGTAAATTTAATAACAATTCAAATACAGGCTTGTGTTTATTAATAAACGTCAGTTTTGTCGAGTAACGTACAGAGTGCGGCATATGCTTTTTTAATAAAGTATGTACAAAACAAAATTGTAATATTCCTAGCGGAAGAAACGTTAGACTTTACATAAGAATTTCAAATGATAGTTAAACTGCATAAACATGATATTTATGCATGTTAAAAACCTACCAGCTGTTCAATGAAATCAGCTGATCGTTACGAATTAATATAAACGACAAACTAACATAGCTATTTCTTAACAACATAACAGAAAAAAAAAAAAAATCAAATAAATGTAGTAACATAATATTCAACAATAACAATCTAAACAGACGAAAGAAAAAACAAATTATATAAAATGTTTAAAGTGACCACCCTTATTAAAAATGCAGTTATCCAGAAGCCTTCTCACTGTCCGCATGTACCTTGTGTCTGTAGAAGTTTTTCAATTCCATACAAAATTCTGGCACGCAGCTCTTTCACCGTATCCACAATGGCAACATATATAAATGCATTTAAATAAAAGTCCACGCGGTTAAGGTCACGTGACCAATGAGGGACCTCCTGTACCAATTCATTTGTTCCTGCGAATTCACTCACGTGCTGTCGAATTCGGAGAACAAAGTGAGCGAAAGCCCCATTAAGTAAAAACCACATAAGTTTCTTGTGTTGTGTTTAGTGTTACATCTCCCAGTAAATTTGTGAAAGCATTTTTCAAGAAGTGTAAGTATCTTTCACCAATTGAACTTGTAAGTTGCAAAGAAACAAACGAGCCATCCATGATACCAGCCCATATTTTTAAGAACTGACTGCTATTGATGGAGGTTTTGCACAACACAATGGGCTGTTCTTGTAAATTTTGGATAATCGGAAAGTAAAGCATTACTCAGAAACTGTCGATTAGCACATTTTCAAATAAACCACTGACAAAGACGAACACGGAGACGACAGTCATTCGGTAACAAAGCATGAACTCGCTAAAATTATATGAATGAAATTGTTCGTGTAATATACAGGGTGTTTTAAAAAGAACTCCCTAGTTTTAATGTGCCCTAGAATCTGTACAAAATGGCATACACTATTCTAGTTTGTGATATTTAATGCATCAATTGTCCACGTTTTGCTCAAGTAAATGTGGGAATTCAGTGTCTGCAGTTGGCAGGCCTGCGTGACCTTGAGAATAACGGCGATAGCGCTCAGTTCAGGCGTTCAGTGCAGTGCAATAGCTACTCCGTAATAAAAGATGCAGTGTGTTATTTGGCTTGTGCAAACTAAGTCTGTTATAACGGTACAACGTGACTTTAGATGTGAATATGGTGGTGAACCACCTACAGTAAAAACTATCCGTTATTGGCTAAAGTCTTTCAAGGAAACAGGCAGTGTTTTAAAAGCGAAGTCGCCAGGTAGACCGAGAACTTCCGAATCTGTTTAACAGATCCGTGTTTCGTGTGTTCGTAGTACAAAAAAGTCATTGGCCAGACGTAGTCTACAATTAGGATTGCCTGAAGATACTTTGTACGATGTGGTACGTAAAAGACTTCATTTGCGCGCCTACAGATTACAACTGTTACATGAAATTAAACCTGCTGATAAAAACAAAAATTGCAGGCCCAATATTGTGGCCACCACGACGCCCGGACTTAAGCCCACTTGTTTTTTTCGTTTAGGGACATGTTTATTTTGAGTTGCATACTACTTATGCTGTAAGGGCTGACGTATCCAGTCCATTACAGCTCTCCGTCAGCCCCCACTCACAACTAAGAAAGAAAAGGGAAATGATTCTATCCTCTTCAGCTTTCCTCAACTTCTCTTTCTCCAATCTCCTCTTCTTCTCCTCCTCCTCTCCCTTCCTTTTCTTCTCCAGACCTTCCTCCGAACTCATATTCTCACTACTAAGTTCTTTCCACTCCTACACACCCTGTATACAAATTCTTAATCTATTAACAGATCCTAACAATCACTCCAGAACCTATCCCTAATATAACACAGGCTTTTATCCCACAATGCCACAATTACATACAAATAATAGACAATTATATTTACATTAATACAATACTTACAAAATAGTCCCCCTTAAATATTGCTTAATCTAAAAAACTGTTCCCACCAATCGATAGTCCAAACACAGGTCCCAGTTAAATCTTAAATCCTTTTTCAAAAATCTACCCCTCTTTCGCAATATAACTAAAAATATAATACTAGTTCCTTAACACTATAATATAAAACAACACAATATACAGAGTTTAACGGCGGTCCCAAACCACAAAGTAACTAATGTTTAATCACCTTGTAACCCCAGACCGGTAATAAATTAGCCAGTTTATTTACACTTATTAAACCTAGACCAGGTAACTAGTTCCAAAAATATCAGTTCCTAATTACTAGTATTTCCAATTAAAAATGTCCCCACTTGAAACTAAAATGTCAAGTTTTTCCATACAAAAAAACTATCAAACCTCAACATTTTTGTTACAAAATGTACAACACAATTGCCCTAAACAAATATCAACTAATCAAACCTTAACTCAACCCTTAAATACACTTATTTTCTATTTTTCTTGTCCTACCAAAAATATCACCTAGAGTTACTTTTGTACCTACCCTAAAAGTCTATATCTCTAATGTGTTTAACCTACACTACTAAAGTTGCAACTTAGTTTCTAAATTATTTACAACAAAATAAAAAAGAAAACTAAACCTTATGTCTCCACTTGTTCAGTAAACGATCCTGCGCAAGTTTCACACAAAATTCACTCATAAATCAAAATTTTTCAACTAAAAAATACTTAAAATTGCAGACCACTAACCAGTGAAATTTTCACTATAACCACTGCCTTGTAGATCAGTCAAGTGATGCGCAATTACGAGATGTTTTATTCGATTGTTTCGATTGTATTGGACTCGTCAGTCGTCACTTGACGATTGTTCAGTCGTTACTTGACGATTGCTTTCTACCAGAGTCCTCCGACTCGCCGAGTCATCTAGTTTTGTGTTGCTGCTTACACTACTGTAGCCTAAATCATTGACAAAACAATCGAATGAATCGTCAACTTATAATCGGAACTGATGTCGCCGGAAATGTTTAATAAATATTCCAATTAAATAGCAAAGGCCTATTCCGTTTTTCCTTTTTTTATATTAGTGACGAATATGAGAAACCCTCAGTAAAGTTTAACACCTCTATGGTAAATGTATATATTTTTCCATTTACATTTACATTCCATTTATATAAATGTAAACACAAATGTGTTTTTGTTTTTGTTTTTGTTTTTGTTTTAGCGCGCTTACATTCGCAATTTCGGTCCGATTTGGTTCGAACTTGGCACAAAAACCGATTGTTATAATAGCTTGGGTTAGTTCGTTAATCGGGAAAATTCGTTAACAGTTTCAAAATGGCAGCCATTTCAAATTTTTACATATTCATAACTTTTTTCTCTTAAACGTTTTTGAAAATCTGATTTCGCCATCGTAATCAGCGTTAAAAACTGCACAAATCGCCATTTTGAATTTTTAAAATCCGTTGAAATTAAGAAAAGTTTTTGACATCGGTCAGGGTTTATTTTCTCATTGTCAATGTAATTTTTTTAAAGTGTTAGTGTATGCAAATACAGATTTTAATGCTGGTTGATAGAGAGATCAAAATTTCAAAAAAAGTGAGATAAAGCAAATACTTTTGAGAATTCGCTTCTATCACGTCACGAAATAAATTGTATTTTAGTTTAATTGTAAATTAGCGACTTATTATTATTTTTATAAGTAAAAATTTACAATTTTACTGCCATTCCTTGAATTATACAAAGCAGTGCGTATAATAGTTTTCTTTATAATTAGCCGCCTCGGTGGCCTAGTTGATAGCGTTCTGGGCTTTCACCACGAGGACCCGGGTTCGATTCCCGGACAGAGCTTGGCATTGTCATACGCTATAAACCATCCCATCGTCTGCATTAGCAGAAGTGTGCACAATAGTCGGACGTTAAACACCACACAAAAATTATTTATAATTTTTTTTTATTTTACGAATTGTTAGTAAGTTTGTAGAGTTTTTTTGTATATGTTAGGCCAGAGTATAGCACTGTTTTACTATTATAATTATTACTTAGCAAGACGTAAAAAAACTTTAAAATAAAAGGTCATTTAAAATAAATAATAAAATAAATAATTTTAATAAAGGTCAACTTTAAAAACTACACTAAATAGTAAATGCCGATGTCCAGTTAAAGACAAGGAAAACATTGCATTAAAAGCCGAGTTAGCAATCAGCTGTCTGGAACCATCGCCCTAACAATTGGAACAAATGGAACAATCGAGTCAAACATCTCGCTTGTTCAACCCGACTGGTATTCGATTTTTGACTCGATTGTTTTGTTGTAAGATGGTTGATTGTCTCGATTGTAAAAACATCTCAGAATCGCGCATCACTAGATCAGTCTCTTTTAGGGACAAGTAAAAAATGTTGTGTACGCTGAAACGATCTGTGATACCCGGCGAGAAGTGGAATACCGTCTCGACGTGTGTAGAGCAACAAATGGATCCCACGTTGAAGTTTACTAACATTAAACAAAATTTTGAAGGTATTCTCTTTCACGTATGTACTCGTTTATATAGTTTTTTTATTAATTTCACCATTAAATTTACATATAAAACTAGGAAGTACTTTTCAAACATCCTGTATTCCAAATCGTTGAATTACAAACACTAACCTCCAAGGCAAGCTTCCTAAACTTTCTTCAGAATGGATAAAAATGTTCCATCTAACATGGCCTCCTCGACTCTAGCTGTCCTTATCAAAAGTGGTCATACAGATTTACCAAGCTTCTGAGATTTTAAGTTCCTGCCTTCCTGAGACGTTTATGAATCGTCTAAAACGTTGTGTAAGCAGGTAATACACAATTTGTAAAAGTTGTGATACAGTCATATTGCTTCCATGCTATTACTTATTATTTCAACATATAATCAACTGTTCCATGCTATTAGTTATTATTTCGACATATAATCAGCTGTTCCATGCTATTAGTTATTATTTCGACATATAATCAACTGTTCCATGCTATTAGTTATTATTTCGACATATAATCAGCTGTTCCGTCCTATTTGTTATTATTTCGACATATAATAAACTGTTCCTTGCTATTAGTTATTATTTCGACATATAATCAGCTGTTCCGTGCTATTAGTTATTATTTCGAAATATAATCAACTGTTCCATGCTATTAGTTATTGTTTCGACATATAATCAGCTGTACCGTCCTATTAGTTATTATTTCGACAAATAATAAACTGTTCCATGCTATTAGTTATTATTTCGACAAATAATCAGCTGTTCCATGCTATTAGTTATTATTTCGACATATAATCAGCTGTTCCGTGCTATTAGTTATTATTTCGACATATAATCAAGCTGTTCCGTGCTTTTAGTTATTATTTCGACATATAATCAGCTGTTCCATGCTATTAGTTATTATTTCGACATATAATCAGCTGTTCCGTGCTATTAGTTATTATTTCGACATATAATCAGCTGTTCCGTGCTATTAGTTATTATTTCGACATATAATCAGCTGTTCCATGCTACTAGTTATTATTTCAACATATAATCAACTGTTCCATGATACTAGTTAATATTTCAACATATAATCAGCTATTCCATGCTATTAGTATTTATTTCAACATATAATAATCAGCTGTTCCATGCTATTAGTTATTATTTCAACATATAATCAGCTGTTCCGTGCTTTTAGTTATTATTTCGACATATAATCAGCTGTTCCATGCTATTAGTTATTATTTCGACATAAAATCAGCTGTTCCATGCTTTTAGTTATTATTTCGACATATAATCAGCTGTTCCTTACTATTAGTTATTATTTCGACATATAATCAGCTGTTCCGTGCTTTTAGTTATTATTTCGACATATAATCAGCTGTTCCATGCTATTAGTTATTATTTCGACATATAATCCGCTGTTCCGTGCCTTTAGTTATTATTTTGATATATAATCAGCTGTTCCGTGCTTTTAGTTAGTATTTCGACATATAATCAGCTGTTTCATGCTATTAGTTATTATTTCGACATATAATCACCTGTTCCATGCTATTAGTTATTATTTCGACATATAATCAGCTGTTCCGTGCTATTAGTTATTATTTCGACATATAATCAGCTGTTCCGTGCTTTTAGTTATTATTTCGACATATAATCAGCTGTTCCGCCCTATTAGTTATTATTTCGACATATAATCAACTGTTCCGTGCTATTAGTTATTATTTCGACATATAATCAACTGTTCCGTGCTTTTAGTTATTATTTCGACATATAATCAGCTGTTTCATGCTATTAGTAATTATTTCAACATATAATCAGCTGTTCCATGCTATTAGTTATTATTTCAACATATAATCAGCTGTTTTAAAACTAGCAAAATATTTTTTTAGCGAGATTACTTCTTTCGAGTACTTCTAATCAAACTATTAAAACTGAATAAGGATGTACATATCATTATAATAATTCAGATTTTACAAAATTTAAGTTTCAGTCTCTATACAAGTTCATGTTGCATTTCCTTCTTGAGCCGACGAGTGTCATTAATTACTTCAAACACGAAGTTCACGTCTTGATTAGTATAAAGTTGTAGACGCAATCATGCTTTGCTCCTTGTATATTAATTTCTTCACTTGCTATATTACTAATAGTCACGATATAACTCAGTAAATGTTACTATTAAAATAAAACATATAATCATGTTTGATAACATTGTTGTGTTGTTTTACATTTAATTACAAACATTGTTAAATCTGTAAAAAAATAGTTGTTTTTGGCGATTTGTGTATAAATGTATATTTAGTAATTTCACGTTCAGATAAGATTTGATTCAACGCTCAAAAATCAATTTTGACAATAGTTTGAATAATTTTATAACTCACTGAAATAGTTTAACATGTTCAAAATTACCACTAATGCAAATTTTAAAAAAATCATAAATTTTATATCTTATACATTTTTGAAAATAAGATTTCATCACAGTACTCGTTCTCACATATTAGAATTACCCGCGGGGGTGCAGAGGATTTAGACGAACCTCGCGGTACCCGAGTCTAACACACACTTACACTTACAACACTATACGTACGACTTTAACACTTTACACTCACATTTACATTTAGGGAGTCAATAATAGCCTTAATGTGCTTTTCGCCTTAAAATAACAACAACAAAAATATATTAGAATTCTAGATTTGTAGGCCTTATTAATTTTGTAGATAAAAACTGAAACAACATAACATTTTTTTTTTTAAATCGCTCAGTCAAACTTCGACAAACAACGCTTATTCTAAATATTTGCCTTTAAAAGCACAAAACTGAGATTTAAAATTTTGTTTGGGCAGACAACAATGAGCTAAGAAAATATAATTTCCTTCTACTTAATATTTTCCGCTCAAACTCCCAACAAGGGTTAAAACTTAGCGAGTTAAAAAACAAAAGTAATATTTAAAAGAAGTAGCATTTATGCAAAAATACTAAAGACTTTAACAAACGAGACTTCTTTGTTTCACTTTAATTACTTTCAAGCTCTCACTTTACAAAAGTCCCACATTTCATGAATTAGAAAACAAAATTTAATGTTTGACTCATCATTAATGTTTATCCTTAATAGCGGTGTTTATCCTCCTGCGACTAAACGGTGGGTCTAAATGTTTTAATGCCTAATCATTTTATTGCGTTTTTATATTCCTTTTTTGGTTCTCTATTTTTTTTTTTTTTTTTTTTTTTTAACGTCCGACTATTGTGCGCACTTTGGCTAATGCAGACGATGGGATGATCTATAGCGTATGAAAATGCCAAGCCCTGGCCGGGAATCGAATTCCGGGTCCTCGGGGTGAAAGCCCAGTACGCTATCAACAAGGCCACCGAGGCGGCTCTTTTGGTTCTCTAAGTCATAAAAAGTAGGCCTAGTTTTGTTTTATACTTTTTTCCGTCTGCGTGCGTACGTGCGTGCGCGCGCTCACTAGCGTGTACACATTGTTGGAGACTAAACGAATAATTCTTAAAATGACAGTCAGCATATCGAACCTTTTAAAATATCGGATTTTTTTCAAAATAGAATCTAACGTTTTTTTCAAAAAAAAATTCCTCAAGATATAATGCTTAAGTCAGCATGATCCACTTAAAAAACTATGGATCACATTATTCCCAATTTCATTAACTCAAAAAATTACCTAATTTCTTAAAATTAGTTCAAAATTGGTCACATTCGAATAATCTCTTTACTGCAAACAGTTCATTAGGGGTAGCATTCCCTTTAAGATATTACCCACAGATTACTAGTGAAATACAGCCAAAAAGAAATTTTATCTATACTTATATTCCGCGAGCCGCGAGAACGAAGGTGGGTTTGTTTCCCACCATACATCCATGTGTTGCGTGCAGTATCCGAGCAATAGAAGGCGTTTTCGCTGTTGAATACAAGCAAGTATGTACATTGTACTTAATGGATTTACATCGTTGTTGCAGTTAAAAAAATGTAATGTTTTCTTTTGATTTCCATTTGACATTTGATTTCCAATTTTTCACACACTGAAATGACATTTGGTGACCAAAAACTTTGTGTTAAAAGCATTGGCTTAGATTCTTTTTGCAGGTGCATCACGAATTATCGAGACGTTTATAAAACATTCTATCTACATAGATTAACGAGAAAGTGAAAACGATCGTATACAATATTTGAAGCGAGTCAACATTATCAACCCTAAAATATAATCTTCAGTCCCGATCAAGACAGCAACAGACGCTTTGGGCTTAACATATTTTTAATGAGAACGCCTTATGAATAACCTTACAAAAGTGATTCTTTACATACCTGAAGGCAAAATGAATGTCTACAGTGACATTTTGACACCACCAACAACTGACAAAAATGATGGCACTAGTGTTCAGGACGAGGCTGAAGAAAAAAATCTGTGACTTCTACTTGAACCGGTAAAAATAGATCCGTTAAAATATACAATAAACTGCTTTTAGTAAACGTTTCAAATAAGAAATATATGTTATTGAATCAAAAATAAAAATCATATCACGTTTTCTTTCCTTTTTTATTTAAATTACGATAATTTGTTCGAAAACACTACAGAATAACATAGGTTATAATACGTTTCAGGTTATGTTGTTAAAATTAGCTATTAAAAATCAGCTGTTCAACGAAATCAGCTGATCGTTACGAATTAATATAAACGACAAACTAACATAGCTAGTTCTTAACAACATAACCTAAAAACGTATTACAGCCTACCAGCTGGTCTTTACGAATTAATATAAAACAACTGATCTTTTAATATAACTATCAAAATTAAATTAACAATTAATTTTATATACTTAAATTCGAAGTTTCCCTAGTGTATTTGTTATGACTTAAATTAAACCTCACTAAATATTATTCACTGAGCGGAATCACAGATATTTTAATTAAATATTATATTATAGCCGCCTCGGTGGCCTAGTTGATACCGTACTGGGCTTTCACCCCGAGGACCCGGGTTCGATTCCCGGCTAGGGCTTGGCATTTTCATACGCTATAAATCATCCCATCGTCTGCATTAGCCCAAGTGTGCACAATAGTTGGACTTAAAAAAAAAAAAATAAATATTATAAATCTATATAAACAAGTTCCTCGCATCACGCGTCCCGCAAAATGCAACATCACAACCAGCCCTAAAACATGGCACATGTTAAAACGTTTTTACCACTTTTTTTTAACCCAATATTAACTTTAAAAATCCCTTATTTTTAAAAACAATACAAGCAACATGCTTGATTTTTTTTTAGCTGTTATTATTAGCGAAAAAAAAATTAATTATGTCATAAATTCCTTTAGGTTTATTACATATAAAAAAGAAACTTTTTTTGGGGGGGGTTTAACGTCCGACTATTGTGCACAGTTGGGCTAATGCAGATGGTGAGATGATTTAAAGCGTATGAAAATGCCAAGCCCTCGCTGGGAATCGAACCCGGATCCTCGGGGTGAAAGCCTAGTACGCTATCCACTAGACCACCGAGGCGGCTCCAAATAGTTGTAAGCACCTTGGGGAGGTCCGATGCATCTAGGTGTCCCAATTTGCAACTAATTCAAAAAATAAACAAGAACGTGGGTCAAAGATTAAAGTACATTTCATTAAATTTTTGGTTTGTGTTACTTATGTTGTTTTCACAATTCATTTAAAACTGATTTCAGTGTATATTTGAAATTAATTTGCTTTTACGTTGCGCCCAAGAACCTCGATTTTTTTATTTCAAAGTTGGTACACTGTCTTGATGTATGAATCCCCGCATACTCGTATAGGAAGTATGGAAGAAACGCAGAGCCGCCTCGGTGATGTTGGAGTTTGCCGCGAGACGCGTGATGCCAGGAACGTGTTTATGTTAACATATAATAGCATATTTTGGGCGTCGCAAGTCTCATATTAAATTAATTATAATTAAAAATTACTGTGTTTCCGTCCGGGATCTTGAACGTGTGAGAGCCAAGTATTAACCACTGTAAAAGGAAAGGACGAACAAATTTGACCTATTTAATGAAATGAATCGTTAATTTAATGTTAGTAGTTATATTAAAAGATCAGTTGTTTTGTATTAATTCATAAAGATCAGCTGATTTCATTGGACAGCTGATAAGCTATAACAATTTTTAGGTTATGTTGCTAAAAACTAGCTATGTTAATTTGTCTTGTTTTCTAACAAATTAGGCCGCCTGGGTGGCCTAGTTGATAACGTACTGGACTTTCACCCCGAGGACCCGGGTTCGATTCCCGGCCAGGGCTTGGCATTTTCATACGCTATAAATCATCCCATCGTCTGCATTAGCCTAAGTGTGCACAATAGTCGGACGTTAAAAAAAAAAATGGAAGAAGAAACGCAGATATGTTCAGACTTATTCTACTGGTGAAAATAAAATAATGAAAATGTTAACATGTGATAAGCGCATAAATCTTAATGAAACAAACTCAATACACGTTAATTTCACAAATAAAACGATTGAACAACATCCATATCGTCATAAATGGAACATATATTCCCCCTGTAAACAGCAAAGTTAGACTGTAACACCTGATGTTAAACTTCGATGGAAGGAACATATCAAAAACAAAAACTAAAAATAAAATTAAGAAAGATCAGGCTGTTAGGCAGAAGATCAGAATTATCACTGCATAATAAGCTGGTGGTGTATAAACATGTCTTGAAACCTATGACATCCACTATTATGGATGTGCTTTACATACAAATTGTTCAGCGCTTTCAAAACAAAGTTGGATATTGCTCCATGGTATACTCGTAATTGCGACTTTAAAGTGGCCATTGTTTCTGAAGAAATAAAAAATGTGCTCAAAGCCACGAAAAATGGTTGAAAGATCATGTAACGAGGAGGAGTCTCGGTACGATGCAGACGACTCAAGAGGATTAAACATTTTGAACTTGTAGTGTAGTCAGTTCAGACTACTTTGAAGATATGTTTACAAATATCTTGTTCTGTTTAAATAAAATAAATTTAGTTACATATTATTTACTGCAGTTATATTTGATCAGCTGTTTTATATTGATTCGTCGTTGATTATTTCATTGAACAGCTGATAGGCTATACGTTTCAGGTTATGTAAAAAAAATTAGCAATATTAACAACAACTTCTACAAACGATTCTATTAATTTCTAATGTATTATAAAAGCTTACTGCGTGTTGTTCAACTAAAGAATAATACCGAAACCAAAGCAACACAACGTTTTCGTATAATACGCTTGTACTGTTATCGAAAATGAGGAAGAAAAAAAAAGCTGGCAGTGGCATGACTGCCGACAGAAGTGACTACTTCTTGTCACGGGTTATGGCTATGTATTTTACACCACAAAATAAAATTTATAGTCGATTTTCAAAATCATAAGTACGTTCATTTTAGTTTAATATACCTCTAAATACAATATTATATGATTTTATGGTTTTTTGCCAACATAGATTTTTGCGTCTCGACACTAGAATAGGCCATGGGAGACACTGACCATGGAAGAAGCACGGAGTCCCAAATGTATTCCTGCTACTCTTAATATCTGACCCTGTGACTTATTAACTGTCACTGTAAATGCCACCTTCAATGGAAACTGCAATATTTTAATTTAAAAAGGCAGGTTGTTTGGAATTATAGGATTGTTTCAATTAAAATCATTGCAAATGTAAGCTTATAAACAATAATTTTATAATAAATAATAACAGGAATTTAGATTTTTAAAACGGGAATACATCTATGTCCATCTCAGGTAACTAAACCATGTTCATTTTAAATTTCCTCTCAAACGGTCCAGTAGTTAATGTGTGATTAAATAACAAACAAAAACACACACGTAAACTTTCAAATTTAAAATATTATATTAAAAAGTAAAAAAGAACTAAAACGTCACTGTTTTAGGCTACAGTTAACACATATCACAAAACTGAATACTAAGTAATTCAGTTGCACTGGGTAAGTAGTATAAAGGCATTTAAATATTTATTATTCACACATACCAATATATAATAACGTATAAAACGTCACTGTTACACAGTTAACACTTGTCATAAAACTAAATACTAAATAAATTTGGTCTGGGTAAGTAGTATAATGGCGTTTAAAATAATTTAAATATTTATTATTCACACCTACCAATATATAATAAACGTAAAAAACGTCACTGTTACACAGTTAACACTTGACACAAAAATAAATAATTAAGTTGAACTGGGTAAGTAATATAATGGCGCGAACATACAAGTTTTCATTTCAAAAATACATTTTAAAACAAAAATATATACAAGAGCGTGATGCGTGACGGCAAACTGAATTGTTTTCCCGTGCAAAACATACATCCATACCCCGCCATAAGAAGTAGTCACTTCAAAAAAATATAACTACTTACCGAGATTATCTTTAATTCAATTGGCCAATTTACAGCCCAACAATAATGTGTGTGTATGTTGTTGTTTTTAAGATATATATTATTGTTGACTAGTTTTCGCCATCGGTTTTTCGCCGGCGAAAAAAAAATCTATAATTCACTAAATAAGAAATGTTTTAACTGTGTTATTAAAAAGCAGTCCCAGTTTGTAATCGACGATCACAAGTCGTTTTATAGTCTCAGCTGAACTTTCTAAAGCAGACTTAATTATTCCCTTGTGTTTCAGTTTGAGTGAAATGCAGCAGTTTAGAAAATAATATTAAACAATCACCTGCACCAAACTTTAATACGTTTTGTTCTCGTTTCTATTAGATTTGCGTTGCAGTGATTGTTTAAAGTTTGTGCCCGTGTAATTCGTTGTTTGCTGATGTCAGTCTGTTTTCCCGCAAGCTGAAATTGATTTTAAAATTACCGCAGAACAATTAATTCGAGTACAAAGGGAATTTTAAGTTGTATGTTTATTTTAATATTTACAAAGCTGACTGAATTGAAATCAAAACAAGCGTTACGGTACAACGTGACAAGCGTTACAGTACAACATTACAAGCGTTACAGTACAACATTACAAGTGTTACAGTACAACATTACAAGTGTTACAGTACAACATTACAAGCGTTACAGTACAACATTACAAGCGTTACAGTACAACATTACAAGCGTTACAGTACAACATTACAAGCGTTACAGTATAACAACGTTACAAGTGTTACAAAACAACGTTACAACGTTACAAGCGTTACAGTTCAACATTACAAGCGTTATAAAACAACGTTACAACGTTACGAGTGTTACAGTACAACGTTACAAACGTTACAAAACAACGTTACAAACGTTACAGTACAACGGTACAAGTGTTACAAAACAATGTTACAAAAGTTACAGTACAACGTTACAAGCGTTACAGTCCAACGTTACAAGTGTTACAAACAACGTTACGAGTGTTACAGTACAACGTTACAAGCGTTACAGTACAACGTTACAAGTGTTACAGTACAACGTTACAAGCATTACAGTACAACGTTACAAGCATTACAGTACAAAGATACAAGCGTTACAAAACAACGTTACAAGCGTTACAGTACAACATTACAAGTGTTACAAAACAACGTTACAAGCGATACAGGTAAACATTACAAGTGTTACAAAACAACGTTACAAGTGTTACAGTACAACGTTACAAGCGTTACAAAACAACGTTACAAGCGTTACAGTACAACGGTACAAGTGTTACAAAACAACGTTACAAGCGTTACAGTACAACGTTACAAGCGTTACAGTACAAAGATAGAAGCGTTACAAAACAACGTTACAAGCGTTACAGTACAACGTTACAAGCGTTACAAAACAACGTTACAAGTGTTATAGTACAACGTTACAAGCGTTACAGTACAACGTTACAAGCGTTACAGTACAACGTTACAAGCGTTACAAAACAACGTTACAAGTGTTATAAAACAACGTTACAAGCGTTACAGTACAACGTTACAAGCGTACAGTACAACGTTACAAGCGTTACAGTACAACGTTACAAGCGTTACAAAACAACGTTACAAGTGTTATAGTACAACGTTACAAGCGTTACAGTACAACGTTACAAGCGTTACAGTACAACGTTACAAGCGTTATAGTACAACGTTACAAGCGTTACAGTACAACGTTACAAGCGTTACAAAACAACGTTATAAGCGTTACAGTACAACGTTACAAGTGTTACAGTACAACGTCACAAGCGTTTGAGTACAACGTTACAAGCGTTACAGTACAACGAACAAAAACGGAAAGAAAAACGAAAGCAGAATTCTTTGCTAAGTTGAAAAAAGGAACCTCTAGACGCTGACAAGGAAGCATTTCAGCGAAAGAGATAAAGATATGTGATTTCATTACGTAGCACTTCGCGGAAGTGTCTTGTGTAACACAATTTTGAAATCAAATAAATATTGTTAAGTAGAGTCTAAACTTCCTGCACTTTGATAAAGTTAGGTTAGGTTTTGTAGAAGAGTAAAAGTGGTTGGCAGCAATAATGGCGTCAGAATTACATTATATCCCACTGCCTTCTGAATCTATGGTCTCTGTAAAACGTTTTAACCAGCAGCTGTTTCGGAACTTGTCAAAATACAATAACTTTATTCAAAACAAGTATGTTTTTGAAATATTTTTGTTACATCTGTACACTTCAAGTAAAATGAAAAAACTGAAGGCTAAGAGAAATTGAAAAGAACGAACATTTCTTAGGATTATTATTCTAAGAATACAGAAACCAGAGTCGTTAATATCACACATTATCTAAACAACAAAAGATAAAAGAAGACACAAAATATACGGGATCAGAAACGTGTAAAAAGAAATTCAATTATATCAGTCTGTAATGAAGTGATTTAAACCCTAGTTTAATTAAGTTGAGATAAGCTAAGTAAACAAACTTGATAATCTCAAATGTACAGATATGCACTAGATAAACAAGATAACATCTTACCCCACTACCAGTAGCAATACCCCACCAACAGAACCAGGGTATATAAGCAGCTGCACAGCGCTCCAGAGGGTATCAACTAGTCCGAGTTATCAACAGCTTATCAGATGGCTTCAACAAACGCCTACACACAATAGCTGTATTCCTGGATATCAGCAAAGCTTTTGACAGGGTTTGGCATGAAGGCCTCCTGTACAAATTAGCTCACAGCCCTATTCCTCCATGCTATGTCCATTTACTTCGATCGTACCTCGACAATAGATGGTTCCAGGTGTCCGTCGATGGTACTCTCTCTACGCCCAGACCGATTACGGCTGGCGTGCCACAAGGATCAGTCCTAGGCCCGTTGTTGTACAATCTGTACACCAACGATATGCCTGTTCAAGAACCTGTGTCACTGCGGCTCTTCGCCGACGACTCCATGTTCTATTATTCTTCTATGAACCTCGAGTTTGGGGCCAAAAACGTTCAACGTCAGTTGGACCTATTGGAGCCATGGTTTCGGAGGTGGAGAATTGCAGTGAATGCAGACAAAACAGAAGCCATCGCCTTTACAAAGAAACTACAATATCCCAAAACTATGCTTCAAATCAACGATACTCCCATAGCATGGAAACCTAAAGTCAGATACCTAGGCGTCACGCTTGACAAACGACTGACTCTTGCCCCACATGTCAAGCAAACTATAGGCAAAGCTGCTGCGGCTCGCAGAAAGCTTTTTCCTGTTCTTACGAACAAAAGCCCAATACCACTAAGAATCAGGCTGACTATGTATAAAATGTACATCAGACCCATTCTTACTTATGCAGCTCCGGCTTGGTACTCCCTCATCTCTAACTCTCGAAGGAAACGGCTGGAATCCTTCCAAAACCGCTCCCTACGTTTACTGACTGACTCCCCGTGGTTCGTCAGAAACGAGATCATGTGCCACGGCCTTAAAGTCCTCACACTCGAGGAATATATCCTCACACTCACAGAAAAACTGGTTTCGCGAGCAGAAAGCTCCACGCACGCGCATCTGTCCGCCATTGTGACAGATCCCGCTCCCCCACTAAGATACAGAAAAAGGCCTCTGTTCCATAAAAGCGACTAATGTGACACTCACATAAGGCACTTTCATCAAAAATTCAAATTCTCAATTAAAAATCCAAGCCCAACCCACATCTTCATCCCTCACCTAGACAGGATGCAATAAAGCCACTACACACATCATACATTGTAAATGTTGTTAACAGAAACAAGATTGCTATCTGGGGAGATTGATTCTCTCCTGCCACTCGCCAAGTCCAGAGGGTAGTTGGGCTCCTCCAGCCCAAACCCTCCCTACCCACCTATCCTAGTGCGGTACCGGCGTGTTGAGCCGACTGCACATCCGTGGACTATACCGGCGTGCTGAGCCGATAGTCATACCTTCCTCGGAGTTATACCGGCGTGTTGAGCCGATAACGTATTCAGTTCCTCTCCTATCTATATGCTGTAACGATACATCAGGCCGTCGACTTCCGGTTCCGAAGAAGAACAAGTTGAGCCGACTAGGTCTATGCGAGTTCAGTGTCAAGAGTTAAGCAACGACGTGTGGTGAGAGCTACTCTTCCGTTTGAGAAGTCCAGCGCAGATCGCCAGACAGTCAGCCGTTTCCGGGTTCAGGGGTGAAAGTGTTCAGCGAACGGAATAGAAGAAAGTGTTATAACGAAAAGTGTTCAGTGGCAAATAGAAGAAAAAAACAATAAAAAAATTTTTGTTTATATTAAATTAAATAAATAAAGAAAATTTAAACCAAAACTGCAGCTCTAATATAATAGAACCAACTCCAAAGAGTGTATCTGGGTCGAAGGTGCGCTTAAAGAGATTTAAAGCATCTTAGACTCTGTAAGCAGGTGAACTGCGTTACAAGTCGAACAGAAAGATTTAAGTGTTTTTAATTAAAAAATTTCACGAAAGTGTTCAACAAATTAGTGACGAGAATAAATATATTTGTTCATGAAAAAATATTAGAGTTGTTTTTTTTATTTCACTGAATTTATTTCTAATTAAAATTATAAGACCAGCGAAACAAATTTTGCAAATTGGTTTTAATAAAAATGTTTTAAATAAATATAAATATTATTTCTAATTGTTTAAATTGGGCATTGCCCGAAATGTGTACACACTCCGCGGATCCATTTGGGACAATGAGGGAAGTAAATAATTCACTTCGCGTAATGGATATTTCCATTTTCACAATACGCGAAGGAAACGTTTATATCGGCTGTTGAGTAAACTTAAATACCCACTCATCTTCATTTACTCATTCATTCATTTATTCTGGTACTACTCGATTACTACGGTGAAGGAAGCACGTATCGATTTTTTTTTTTTTTTTTTAACCGTCTGACTATTGTGCACACTTGGGCTAATGCAGACGATGGGATGATTTATAACGTATGAAAATGCCAAGCCCTGGCCTGGAATCGAAACCGGGTCCTCGGGGTGAAAGCCCAGTACGCTATCAACTAGGCCATCGAGGCGGCTAGCACGTACCGATATGTCACTATGACCCTCCACTGTACAATACCAATAAATGTGAATTTTTGGTACAAAAAGTCCCCGTAATTTTTGCGCCAAAAATATAAAAGTTCAAAAACTACGGGAAATTTGAAAAACCGAAAATAAAAATAACCCGCAGTAAATCACTACTGAACTAACGTGTTTTTCATCGTGAAAACGATTCATTAAATCCGTGTAATTAACGATAAAAGTCACTATGTTCAGTATAATGAGATCTGCCTTCCCTAGCTTCTTTCTACTTTCTACTAATTCTACTTTCGTTGACGCGTTTCGGAGAACCTCCATCTTCAAAAACTATATCTATACTCAGATAGTATAGTATATATCTAAAAGAATATAGATATAGTTTTTGAAGATGGAGGTTCTCCGAAACGCGTCAACGAAAGTAGAATTGACGAAGCTAGGAGGCAGATCATTATACTGAACATAGTGATAATAATCCTAGCAGAAAAGAAGAATATAAAAATAATTTCAACGATAAAAGCAATAGAAACTTTACAGTAAAACCTTAAAAATTATTCAAAAGCCGAAATAAACGTTTCTTCGAGTATTGCTAAAATGAAAATACCCACAAAGGGATTTTAATTCACCAATAAATGCACATTTCGTGGAATAAGTAAAACCATATTCGCAATCCGCATGGTTTCGGGCAGTGTCCGATTTCGGCAATTTCTAATAGCATATATAAAGATTTAAAAGTTTCAAATGTTTTTTTTAATAGAAATTCTTCATAAATCGAAGTTTGTGGAAAAATTTTAAGTTTATAGTTGACTACTGATAGCATAGCTTTGTAAAAAGTTGAGGGAACGCGTTTTCTTTATATAAAAGTTTTAACTTAGTTATTTAGCAAAAAAAACAGATGTTTCATTGAATACTCTTTAAAACAGTCAGCTGTATTTCATTTATGAACTGGCTGCACACTGATTGATCAGCTGTTTTAAAAGTTTTCATTTCCAAATAAAACGGCTGTATGAAAATATTTAACTGGAAATATTTGTATAACTTAATTTATTATGTTTGCATAATTTCTACTTCAAAAACGTCAGATTCAGCTTTCGCGGTATTGCAGAACTGACGCTGAAATAATCAATTCACAAGCAACTTCATCATTAGTTCAATTCTTTTATATAAACCTTCCTTCTTTTCTTTGAAAATCTTACTTCCTAAAATATGACATCCTATTAAGTCCCGCTTCGCAGACGCTTTAGTTGGAAAATAGGAAGCCACAGGAAATTAAAACCCCGCTAATTGATGGCAACGTAAGGAAACTAATTATTTTATTCTTATATTTTCTCATTATAAGAAAAATATAGGTTAATCCGGGAAATATCGGTCTAGATATTTTAACGGGTATACTAGTTTTCAAGTCCGGTGTGTACAAAAACGTTTTTTGACTGTTGCTTGTGTCCGAGCAGGGTGACTATTTAAATTTGTTAAAAAATCATTTCAGTTAAAAACCCTACACATCTTTTTATTCACAAAAAAAAGACTTTTTTCAAAAAAAGTATGACTTTTTTCACAACGATTTTAATTACATTTTACTAAAATTTAACAAACACTCAAAAACGTATTCTCGAGGTCAGGATCGGTGCACATTTCATGGCCCCGAGTTTGAGCCTTAAAGTGATTGCTGCATTAATAAATGAAATTGTTTCGCATGCAATTGTATTGTTAGGTTAGGTATTATTTGGCGATTTTCCAAAAGTTATTCTTCTTTATCTTATCCTTTTTTCAAATTCTGATTGCACCATCGTAAGCAGCATTAAAATCAGCATATATTAGCAATTTAAACTTTCAAATCACATTGAAAATACGAAATAAACCCTGACCGCCGTCAAATTAATGTTTTTCATTTCAACGGATTTTAAAAATTCAAAACGATAATTTATGCAGTTTTTAATGGTAATTGCTTACTGCATTACCATTAGGTAAGATAGGACTTTCAAAATAAAATTTAAAACATTATTGTTCTTTAATGATTTCAAATTACCGCCATTTTGAAACTGTTGTACAAATTCCGCTGGTTAACGAACTCGGCCAAGCTACTACTACATTGATATTTGTGACAAGTTTAAATGAAATCGGACTAAAATTACGAATGTGAGCATGCTAAAACACACACACAAAAAATTGTGTGTGCTTGGCAATCTTTAGGCAAAATGGATATTTATGATAAAAAAATTTTTGGATAAATAAAAATATGTACTCATTAATGATTAATAAATTCCAGTATTTAGCGAATTCCCATCGAAAATGAGCTATTGGAGCAGACATGGTAAGATCTGGAATTTTGAAATGAGCACCGATCCTGACCTTTACATCACTTTTTGAGGTGTCGTTAACATTTATATGTTAATCCGATTTGATTCAAAATTTGCACGAAAATCGGATGTTAGTAACTTGGAAAAGCTCGTTAACCAGCGAAATTCGTTCGAACAGTTTCAAAATGGCGGCCATTTCAAACCTTTAAAAAATCTTATTAAAATTGCGAATTTTATCGTGTTAAAACACACACACACACAATTTAACGGTCTCTCAAAAGTGATCTAGTAGTCGGATCAGTGCTCATTTCACGGTTCTGAGTCTAGAAGTTACCCATGACGGCCGGAAATGGAAATTTGCTAATAACCGACAGGACATACAATTTAGATACACGGTCGATAAGCAAGATTTTAAAGTTTCCTGAACGCTTGTCCTGCACAGCCCAGAACAGGATCCAGCCATCGATGTACATTACTGGATTGATAACACCAGTGTTGTAGTGGAGCAAGAAACGGTCTGATCACAAATTAACCAGTAATGTAATCAAATCTAATCCATAAGTAAAATACACCATTGTCAAACTTTATTGAAACAGTATTAGGATACGTACATTTACATGTTGTATTTTATTCGTTATGTTTTCAGTACTGAAGTATACTCGAGGCAAATTACAAAAACATAACAGATGTAGTAAACGAGGAATTTTCTGATCACAAATTAACCAGTAATGTAATCAAATCTAATCCATAAGTAAAATACACCATTATCAAACTTTATTGAAACAGTATTAGGATACGTACATTTACATGTTGTATTTTATTCGTTATGTTTTCAGTACTGAAGACGCTCGAGATTGTTATGTTTTCAGTACAATCTCGAGGAAAATTACAAAAACATAACAGATGTAGTAAACGAGGAATTTTTTAACAATACGAAAACATCAAAAGAAAATTATTTTGGAAAAAATTATCAAAATAAAAATATTTCCAGTTTGCTAGTTTTCCTTTTTCATGATAAATAGATTAAAAGTATAATTTGTTAAGAGCCCAGTGCAGCCTTTCTATTTTCACAAAAAATAATAAATCACACAGCGTTTCTACAATACGCCGACATAATTCAGGAGATCGTTATATTAGTTAAAAGAAAAGGGAAAATCCCGTAAACATACGGTCCGGAAACGCGTCTTTTACCAGTTATCCGTCATTTTGTTTTTTTAATAATTTATTCTCCAAAACGGCTTAAACGTTTTTGTATTGTACTCGTACACATAAATCAAAAAATCCGGGAGTAACGAAAATATTTAACTTTGTCCTTAAAGTCAGTTTCAAAACAGAGCCAGTTTATAATTTATAAACACAAATTAATCAAAAACAGTGAAATTTAGAAAAAAACTCAAAAGTATTTGTTTGTAACTCGTTTACTTTCTTACTGAATGATACGAAATGTTAACTAACAAAGGATAACAGCAAAATAGCGTCCATTAGTGAACAATGCAGAAAGCTTGTTATATAATTATGACCCCAGATTATGACTAACAGATGTTGTTTTACAGTTGAAAGCCTTTGTTTGATAGTTTCGAAGCCATTTGACAAAAAATTAAACAATTTACAACATTCAATTTTCACTTTTTTATTTAAAGTTCCTGATTTTTTAAACGTTTTAAGTACAAACGGATTATTAAAACACGTTGATTATAATTTAACGTACTTGATAGTGGCCTAGTTGATAGCGTACTGGGGTTTCACTAAGGATCCGGGTTCGATTCCCGGTCAGGACTTGGCATTTTCATACGCTATATTTAATCGTCTTCACATCTTCTACACATCCCATCGCCTGCATTAGCCCAAGTGTGCACAATAGTCGGACGTTAAACACAAAAAAAAATAATATAATTTAAAATCCTTAACCTCAAACACATCATGAACTACCAAAAATCAAGGGCTAAATCGTATGTTATCACTTTTATTGACTTTCAAAAAGCATACGACTCTATAGATAGGGAATCCTTATTCTCGGTTCTGAAAGAACTAGACCTTGATAACAAAACCACAAATCTTATCAGAGAAACATTAACTAATACATTCTCCAAAGTTCAATTCATGGGAGAACTCTCCACCCCTTTTGAGATTAAAACAGGAGTCCGACAAGGAGATTGACTCTCTCCATTGTTATTTAATTGTGCTCTAGAAAAAGTAGTTAGAGAGTGGAACGCATAGTGGAATCAGACTAGGAACTAAGAAAAAAGGCATTAAGGTAAATTGTTTGGCTTTTGCGGATGACATGGCCTTATTAGCTGAGACATTGGAAGAAGCTAAGGAACACTCTTGAACTCCAGAAGCAAGCGTTAAAAATGGGTCTCAAAGTTTCATTTAAAAAGACTAAAATATTGATAAACATACAAAAACCACCAAAAAAGCTTCAAGTGGGAGAACAATACATTGAGATAGTGAAAGAATTCAAAATATCTTGGGGAATGGATCAGCTGGAACGTCCTAGAGAAAAAAGCTATCGAATCTAGGAGAAATAAAGTTGTACTTAGCCTTCCAACTTACCAAGGACACATACAACAATAAGTCCCTCTCCTGGAATAAAAAGATAAGGCATTATCATACGGTAATTAAACCAGAAGCCTTATATGCAGCTGAAACATTATCTCTCACAACCCAGGGCCCACTTGAAAGGCTGGAGATCAAAGAAAGAAAGATATTACGAAAAATCTTAGAAATTCAACAAGCAATTACTCCACATCAGGAATGAAACTCACCAAAAAACTGAAACAATCAGAAAAAAAGAAGAATTGATTTTTATGGGCACACCCTCCAAATGGACAAAAATAGACTAACCAAAAAAATATTTGACTACTTTCGCAATAGAAGAGCCAAACCACTTTGGTTTAGAGAAATACATAACAGAACTACAAATCACTGACACTATGCTCATGGACAGAACAGCCAAAACAATAACCAAGGACAAGAAGCAACGGTTCCAAGGCAAAGTCAAATCCAAGCGAACGATCCAAATCTCTGACGAAGAAAGAAAAGCAAGATCACAACGAATGAAGCAATACTGGGCTACGAGAAAGGCACAGAACATTAAAAAGTGATTGATTTAATGTACCCCAAAGTTGGGTGCAACAAATAAAGAAAGAAAATATAATTTAATAAGAATCATGTAACTACACCTTTTGATCCTGACAAGAACCAGTCACCTGCCTACGTAGTTTCACTGGACAATATCAATCTTCGCACTTGGTGGTGTGCCTTCCATGATATCCTTCACATTATTCAATGTGAACCACGAATTTATTCGAGCTGAAATTATACAATTCACTGTCAAACTACAACTGTATTACTAAAGGAGGCCACTTGCACTGTGAAGACCTATCCGTTACTTATTAATTCACGCAAGGCTAGGTGGTTGATTTGGCTAAAGCAACGGTCAGTTTGAACGTTCGTAGTTCGAACCACAGTTACTACCGTTGCTTTATTCTTACCGTTAACGCTGATCCCTAGTCCTCATTAGTCTAACTGGCAAAAAGTATAACAAATATTTTCACATACAATAATAAATTCATATAAAAACTTTAAACTAACAGACAGGTTGTTTCATTCAAGAACATTTTACGTACTTATTTAACAAACGTATCGCGACTTATATTTAACAGCTATTTTGACGGGAAAAGTCACGCCACGGCTAAATGCAGATATTGATAAGGCAGATGAGTAGTTCTTGGCGGAATTCAAATGTAATTTAACAATATCATGTTTTAGGACTGGTTGTGATTGATTTTGCAGAACCCTTAAAGCGACGAACATATTAATATTGATATACAACAGTATATTTTGCGTGTCGCAAGTCTACTATTAAATTAATTTTAATTAAAAATTATTATGTTTCCGCTCGTGATCGACCTGGGGATCTACGTGAGGCGCACGTGTTAACCACTACACTACGGAAACTACGAAGAAATTTGACCGATTTAAGTGTGTGAAATAAATCGTTAATTTAGGAACATATTAATATTGACATACAACAGTATATTTTGCGTGTCGCAAGTCTAGTTAATTAATTTTAATTTTATTATGTTTCGTCGTGATCGACAAAAGGCGCACGTACTACGCTGAAGAAATTTTTTAAGTGTATGAATTAATCGTTAATTTAATGTTGGTAGTTGTAATAAAAAACATTGTTTTTTAAATCAGCTGATTTCATTGAACAGCTGATAGGCTAACATATATATACGTTTTAGGTTATGTTGTTAAAAACTAGCTTTGTTATGTTAATTAATTCGTCAATTGTTCGATAATTCGTTTCAACTAATTTATCGTAATTTCGAACAAATTATCGTAAGGA
>CM040184.1:66555453-66610453 GCA_022606455.1 Callitettix versicolor
GAAAAATTTAAATTAAGGACCAGTAAAATATAACGTTTTGGACGTCCAGTTGGTTTAACTCCAGTTATAGGAAATTGTGTAGAGCTCCTATCCAACTCTGGTAGATTACAGTAAAGCAAAAACATTTGTTTTCGTACTGTCAATAGGATTACTATTACTGAATTCTAGTGCTATAAAACCAATGTGAGATGGATGTGCTAATCGAGTTGAAAGATCGCAATAAGGAAACAAAACTTTGCACTTGAATAGAACTGAAGGGAAACGGTTTAAGTAAAAATGTGACGCTTTTTTATGCAATATTCTGACTTTCGATAAAACACGGATTCACCAGTATGAATCAAAATCAAAAAAACAGAACACTGAATTGATTTAACGAACCAGGATATGAACACGAAGTTGATTCAACAAATCGGAATCAAAAACACAGAATTCAGAGTCCATTCAACGAAATGAGACAAAAAACACAAAATACAGAGTTGATTCAACGAACTATAATCAAAAACATAGAACACGGAATTCATTTAACGATCCCGAAATCAAAAACACAAGACAAGGAGTTGGTTTAACAAACCGGAATCAAAAACACAGAACACGGAGTTGATTCAATGAACGAAAATCAAAAACACAGAACACGGAGTTGGTTTAACGAACCATAATCAAAAACACATAACACGGAGTTGATTTAACGAACCAGAATCAAAAACACAGAACGCGGAGTTGATTCGACGAACCAGAATCAAAAACAGAACATGGAGTTGATTCAACGAACCAGAATCAAAAACACAGAACATGGAGTTGATTCAACGAACCAGAATCAAAAAAAACAGAACATTGAGTTGATTCAACGAACCGGAATCAAAAACACAGAACATGAAGTTGATTTTACGAACCGGAATCAAAAACCACGAACATGGAGTTGATTCAACGAACCGGAATCAAAAACACAGAACACGGAGTTGATTCAATGAACGAAAATCAAAAACACAGAACACGGAGTTGGTTTAACGAACCATAATCAAAAACACATAACACGGAGTTGATTTAACGAACCAGAATCAAAAACACAGAACACGGAGTTGATTTAACGAACCAGAATCAAAAACACAGAACACGGAGTTGATTCGACGAACCAGAATCAAAAACACAGAACATGGAGTTGATTCAACGAACCGGAATGAAAACACAGAACATGGAGTTGATTCAACGAACCGGAATCAAAAACACAGAACATGGAGTTGATTCAACGAACCGGAATCAAAAACACAGAACATGAAGTTGATTTAACGAACCGGAATCAAAAACACAGAACATGGAGTTGATTCAACGAACCGGAATCAAAAACACAGAACATGAAGTTGATTTAACAAACCGGAATCAAAAACACAGAACACGGAGTTGATTCAATGAACGAAAATCAAAAACACATAACACGGAGTTGGTTTAACGAACCATAATCAAAAACACATAACACGGTGTTGATTTAACGAACCAGAATCAAAAACACAGAACATGGAGTTGATTCAACGAACCGCAATGAAAACACAGAACATGGAGTTGATTCAACGAACCGGAATCAAAAACACAGAACATGGAGTTGATTCAACGAACCGGAATCAAAAACACAGAACATGAAGTTGATTTAACGAACCGGAATCAAAAACACAGAACATGGAGTTGATTCAACGAACCGGAATCAAAAACACAGAACATGAAGTTGATTTAACAAACCGGAATCAAAAACACAGAACACGGAGTTGATTCAATGAACGAAAATCAAAAACACATAACACGGAGTTCGTTTAACGAACCATAATCAAAAACACATAACAAGGAGTTCATTTAACGAACCGGAATCAAAAACACAAAACACTGAATGGATTTCACCTATAGAGGAAAAGCTCTAAATCCAACTATCTTTTGAAATACAAAAATCCCAGTTTTTCGTAGAGATCATAAAGATGTTTTATGAGATCAGCGAAAAATAATCAGATCTCACAAGTAAAGTATCGTTCAGTTTGACGGTGTTTAATCAACTCAAAGAAAAACTTCATCCAGTCTTGACTTACATTATTATTTACATTGTTTTTATCCACTTTAAGTCACTGCTTGGGGAGCAGTCAAGCGTGGAGGCAATGACAACGTCAAAGAAAATTTGCTAAAAAGGATTTGACATCAGTACAAAGACTTCTTTACATGAAGCGGAAGATAAACTTTGCTGAAGATTATGTCCAAAATACTAAAATTTCAGACCGACTACCCCAGTAGCACACATTGTTGGCCCAATGTTGGGATTTTGTCGGCAAAGTTGGGCAATGGTTAGTTAATATGCCAATCTTCAATGGGCCAACGAGCTGTTTGTTTGCTAGGCCAACTGTTACATTCATGAAAACCTCTGCTGTTGGCCCAACATTAATTCTTAGTTGGCAGAAAATATAAAAAATATTTTGTTAAAATAAATATTTCGTAAATTAAATAGGGTATAATTATTCCAAAAGTTTAAAAATAGTGTCTTATTTGTTAGTATAATCGTATTTTATCGATGTTTGTAAAATTTACTGCAAAGTGCAAGCGCACGTGATGACTTGCCAACAACAGAACACATTTTTTTTTAGCATAATTGTGAACAGATATAATATTATATCTTTAATTACTATACTAACAATAGTGTTACAATGATTAAAAAATTTTAAAAATCTTATTTCATTTCTACTTAACTATAATCATTTACTATGGATGATTTTATGATGTACTTATTATTTGAAATATTGCCAGCACTGTGGAAAAGTGAAAGTTTGTCCGTTACTGGTTTACTTCTTTGTCACTGACCAAACGTAGTTGCACGATCCTACATGTGTACAGTTATAGTTTTAATCTGGCGCTATATTGCTTTTTTTTGATTTGGCTTTTCACAATTGCCATTTAAATAAATGTTGTTTGTGTGAATTTTGTATCTTTTTGTAAAATAACCTTGTTTCAGGAACGAAATATGCCATGTTTGTTACTCAACAAACTTTCAATAGTAGGCCTAACCCAACTAATTACCAATATGTTTAAACTGTTATATTTTATTTAATTGATTAGTGAACTTAATAATAATCATAACTTCTTTACATTCGCGAACACGTTTGAATTCCTTTTCTTATCAAATTCAATATGTATTCTTACTCAAAATAATATGTACATTAAATATACAATCAAAAAGCTAAAGTAGGCTACATATTATATGTTACTTCGAGTAAGAATATTCTACATTTGATAATTAAAGGTATTCAAATATGTTCGCGAATGTATAGAGTAGTTATTACTATTAAGTTCACTAATCAATTGAATAGAAATATAATACTTTAAACATGTTGGTAATTAGTAGGGTTATCATTGAAAGTTAGTTGGGTAACTGTTGGGAGTAAGTTGGGCCAACAATTTCTTTGTTGGTTTTTGGTGATGTTTAGCCTAATTGTTGGCCCTATGTCAGGATTTAGTTCGTTATTAATTTGTAGGCATTTGTACCAATTTTAACCGTTGCCCAACCGTGTGTGAAAACAAAATACCAACAATGGGCCAACAGAAAATGCTACTGGGGTAAATAATAAAGCTAAAAATATAAACAGTTTTAGCTCGGAAGCCATTTCTACGAATGGACATAGAATGTATTATGTGAATCGCGGTAAATACGAACATAACAACAAAATTTAAGTCATCTATTAATAATTGCAATCATATTGGGTGAACTAGAAAACTGGGAGGTATAAACAATATTTTTGATCCTGTTTTCTCTGACAAACAGGTTCTAACAAGGAAGAGCCGAAAATCAACGAAAGTCACTTACTTTAAAATAGCAGGATTCGTCTAACTGCAGACGTTTCATACAGAGACAAAAATCTTCGTTATTACAATCTACGAGGTGTGTTCAGAAAGTAAGAATTTTTAAATTTCGCGGGCTTGGAGAGTCCGATTGTCAAATTTTTTTTTTTATTATGTTGGTATACATGACCTTGAAGTATGATAAAACTTTCAGCTGTTTGCATTGTTGACTTTGTCTGTGACAGCCACTAATGTTAGACGTGTTTTTATGAGCTCGGCGATTTTCGTTTGTTAAAAAAAATGGATCAAAGAATTTGTATAAAATTTTGCGTAAAAAATGGAATAAAGTGTAACAAAGTGTGTGAAATGTTAACAAAGGCCTATGGTGAGTCTGATATGAGTAAAGCAAGAGTTTACGAGTGGTATAAGCGTTTCCAAGAAGGCCGTGAAGATGTTGAAGATGACGAAGGCGCTGGACGTCCCAGCACATCAACAACAGATAAAAACGTGGAAAAAGTGAAAGAAATGGTTACGAACAATCGCCGAATCACAATTAGAGAGGTCGCTGATGATGTTGGTATATCGATTGGATTGGATCATGTCATGACATTGTTTCCAATGTTTTGTGTATGAAACGCGTGGCAGTAAAATTCATTCAAAAATTGTTGAATTTTGAACAAAAACAGCGGCGAATGGAAGTTGCTCAGGAGTCACTAAATGAAGTCAACGACTATGCAGAATTACTGAAACGTATTAAAACAGGTGACGAAACATGGGTTTACGGATATGACGTCGAAACTAAGGCTCAATCATCCCAGTGGAGGCACTCTGGCTCGCCAAGACCGAAAAAGGCTCGACAAGTACGGTCGAACGTGAAGGTTATGCTCACTGTGTTCTTCGATATTAATGGCATAGTGCATCATGAATTCCTGCCACCAGGTGAAACGGTCAATAAGGAGTACTACCTACAAGTTCATTCAATACAAGTTCAGTACTACCTACTGTGGAAAAACAATTCATGGCTTTTGCACCACGATAATGCACCAGCTCACACTTCATTGCTTGTTCGTGAATTTTTTGCCAAAAACAGTACTATAACGATGCCCCAGCCTCCATATTTGCCAGACTCCGTGTGACTTTTTCCTATTTCCAAAAATAAAGATAACCTTAAAGGGCCGTCGTTTTACAGCCGTAGATGACATTAAAAGCGCATCGCTGAAAGAACTAAAGGCTTATCTCAAAGATCAAGTTTGAGAAGTGTTTCGAGGATTGGAAGAAGCGCTGGCACAAGTGTATAATCTCCAGTGGGGACTATTTTGAAGGTGACAACATCAATGTAGAAGAATAAATAAATATTTTGTTCAAAAAATTAAAATTCTCGTTACTTTCTGAACACACCTCGTATATCGAAACATAAATTGTAAAACATTTTCTATTGATCACTAACAAAACAAAAAATACAGAAAATCTAACTCCATTATTTATTATTTTAGGTCTTTTAATATCAAAATTCAAATTCGCAGTCGTTTCTGGACGGCCTAAGCCAACATCTCTGTAATCAAAATGAAGAAAGTTCGAGAAGTTTACTGCAAAGTGAAACTTAATTATTCCACTTCTCTGTTTAACTTTGTGACAACTCCGCAGTTTACAAAATAACACTGAACTTTCACCTGCACCTGTTTAAACATCCAAACTCTGACTTGCCTGTAAACGTTTTCATTAAGTTTTGCCCGTGCTTTAAGTATTCTGTCGAATAGGCACATGATTTGGTTTTCGTTACATTACATATTCCACAGTTACTTTCCCCCCCTTTTTATAAGAAACATTTTACAGCCAGGCGGCATTACAGGCTCTCAGCTCTGTAGAAATCACATCGAAGTTGGTATAAGATTCCCTCCGCTCCCTCTGTGTCCTGTCAAATGCTAATTAAGATGGGTGCCTGGGGATTGAGGGAAATGAGAGAGCAGACGTGATGGCCAAGAGAGGAGCTGCTGATCGACTAGTGGGACCAGAGCCCGCGTGCGGCATTAGTCACACAACTGCGAGAGGAGCAGTAAAGAAATGGACTAGGGATGAGCAATCAAACGATTAAAACAACTCCCTCGATAAAAAAGATTGGGGAAACGCCTTGTCTCGGGGCAAGACCCTGTACTGACAAGGACACTTGTTCCGTTCAACAGGTCACGGAGGCAGGTTGTCATGATCACCAGACAAGGCCGCATCCGGAATCACCTACATAAGGTGGGATTGTTACAAATTTCGCTTGAGTGACGTTTGTGCGGGCGGGGTGTTGAAAGTGCAGCACGTCCTTGATTGCTGGGTCTTAGTGGCCAAAAGAACTCTTTGGATGTCAGCAACCAGATCAGGAGTTCAATCAGGACACCTTTTACAAGATTCTAGAACTCGTTATGGGCACTGGATTCGGTTTAAGGTGAAGTGATGGGGTACACAAAAAGCTCTCAAGCTGACGTGTTGGGGCCACAGAGCCGCTGTTAATCTCCCCAAAAATTTCCCAATTCCGAGCTTTCTAACAATGCAACAAGGTTACAGGAAGAATAAGAGCTTAATAAAAGTTTGAGGTGAAGAGCGTTGCCGGTTTGTACATTCTGTTACTCTTACTGTTGGTTTGAAAAGATGCTTTTGAAAATATTTTAGGACGATTTGACGGTGTTGATCGAAATATCTCCAAATTGGACCCTCCCCCCGGTTACACGTTCCTAAGGCCATTGAAAATTTACCAATTCCCACTGTCACACTTTTCTACTTTTTGTGTTGTTCCAATTTCTACTTATAACAAATAGATGTTTCCCATTTCTTATATTTATTAAGAATTAAGTTTTCGAAAAATATTTCTAGCAAAAAAACTATTAAAAAATCACTAGAAATTTTTAGGGAAACGCCACTCTACAAATGTTAATAGAAAAAAATTGACAACAGTTAGAATTTATTTTTATATTAAATGAGGAAGTCTCATACTAAATTAATTATAATTAAAAATTTTCCGCGTATCTGCCGGGATCGAACCGGGTATCTTGCGCGTGTGAAGCACACGCGATAACCACTATACTACGAAAACTACGAAGAAATTTGATTTATTTAAATATACGAAATAAACTGTTAATTTAATTTTGTCAGTTATATTAAAAGATCAGTTGTTTTTATAGTAATTCGTAAAGATGAACTGATTTCATAGAACGGCTATAATAAGTTTCAGGTTAAGTTGTTAAAAACTAGCTATGTTAATTTGTTGTTTTCGAACAAATTATCGTAATTAAAATAAAAAAGGAAGAGAAAATATGATACATGATTTTAATTTTTTGTTAAATAACAGCAATTTTTTCCTTGAATTAATCTCGAACTTTGAATCTTTTATTTCAAATCTTATAGAAAAATTCGAGTTTCAACCAGTATTTTGCCAAAAATATGCTTCTCAAAATTGTTTTTTAATTTAAAAAGTATTTTTTTGGGTTGGGCAAACAGACAATTTTTTTAAAAATCTCTCAGTTAGTTGTCTCCAGTAATGTGCACTGACGCAGACACTAGACTGACAGACATTCTAGTAAAAACCTTAAGGGCAGAGACACTGTATGAACTGCAACACCCCCCCCCCACTTGATATTATCGATAACATTAAATATAATGATTTTTTTTCTTTATTTTTCCCATTATATTTTTAAAATGTATAGTCCTTAAGCTTAATGACAATAGTCATCCCCAGTTTATGGAAAAGATACAAAAACTTTTGTGTGGAACTGTGCGTTTTACAGTGCCAGCGGCGAGGTGTTTGACTATTGTGTGCAATTGCATATAAAAAGCCTCACGCGAGGTTGCAAGAAGGGAGAGCACTGTCGACGCCGCAGTGCCGACCCAAATGCGGAGCTGCTTACGCATTCAAAAACCTGACGTATTGTTTTTAAAGTAAGTGCAGCCAATGAAAGCGAAGCAGAGCTATTGACTCCGCTTATTTCCGTTTCGCTATCAGTGGGGGCACTTAGGTTAAAAACAATAGTTTTGAATGTCTAGTCCGCTCCGCTCCGCATTTGGTGGCCACCCAGCACAAAACAGTGCAACGTATTCTTGAATGTACTAAAGTGTAGAATTATACTATTATTCTGCTATTGTATTTGAATTTTTTTTGCAAAGGGTAAACAAATTTCTACGAAACGCTATGAATTCGAAAAGATTAAATACGCTTGTAATGCTTTTGATGGAGACAAATTTTCTCAGCTGTCATCCAGAAAACAATGAGAAAGAATGCATTTTCTTTTAATACATATTTGTTTCCTTTTACAAAGTTCTCAAACAAAAGGCTAAACATTTTCTGTATCGTCACCCGCACTATTTTAGCTACAAGACATGACTGCCAGGGGATCTGTAAACCTAACTAAATTTCAATATCGATTTTTTACAATCACCTTTCTCTTTATAATAAGAAAGCAATCAAAGAAACAAACGGGCCAAATAAGTTCGAGGAACGCGGCCAATAAATAACTTCTCCGTTATTAACTCCGACTAAATTATGAAGCGAAATTATATTTAATACCTCCTTAAACGTTTAATACAAAGGCCAGACACAATTGTAAGGTTATGAACTTTGGGAACAGTAAGAGTGGAACAAAGACGAGACGTCCGAAACTTCTGCAAAGTTATAAAGTAATTAAGATACTGTGCGATAAATTAGAAATCATACAAGCTGATATTTCATTGTAACTTTTACTGTTTTAAAAGCTTTTGACAGTCTTCACTATAACGTGGTGTTGGCGAGGAATTAGTAAATGCAGACAGTGTGCGTGAATATTAGTATAATTTTGTTGTTCAAGTTATATTTGTATTTACTTTTTTCAAACTTAATGTGCTGGATTTGTTCATTTATTAGTATTTATTTGTCTTTTTCGTTTTGGCTAACTAAAACTAGTTTATATCAATAATTTTTTCATTTAGAATTTTCACTCAACTCTTGCAATATATAACGGTATTTTAAATCTTTCAATGAAAATAATTTCTGGCTCTGGGAAACATTTGTAATCATTGTTGATCATTTAGCACTACCCAGGGGACATGTACAGCTTAAAGTGTGCTGCGGACGCGATTAACTTTGTCCCCCGAGGCCATAGTTCAATAATAACATAGTGTTATTAGTTGACTATAAATCGGCATTACAAGCAATTGCTGACAACACATCTGCAGGCTCTATGATAGAATTAATCCAGAATAAATACAAAATAGTTAAACACATTACCAAGGAATTGGTACTGCAGTGGATCCCGTCACATGTAGGCATACAAGGGAATGAGCGGGCAGACAAGCTGGCCCTTATAGTGCAGAAACCAAAAAGAATGCTCACACTGGAGGCTAGGATTAGTGCACTGAAGGGAACATCTTATCTTGCATTTACAAACAAAGTTAAGGAGGACGTAAAGAACAAGCCTTATGAGAATGTATTCGACTTGTATGGGAAGGTCAAGGACCTCCAGAGGAGGACATCTGTCGCGGTCTTTCGACTGACAACTGGACACGACTGACTGAATGAACACCTGAAGAAAATTAAGATATTAAACTATGACAACTGCACATTGTGTGAATGCCCAGACACCATCATGAACAAGGACCAACTCCTGGTCTGCGGAAAATTAGATGAAGAGAAGCAGAGAAGAAGAGACCTCCCTGGCCTCTACTGGGATGCAAGATCAAAGATGGCGTGAGCCAGCGGAAGCCATTGGAAAACAACAACATAGAAATAACTGCTGCACGCAGCTGTTTCGCTGACGTGATGAAATAGCAATACTAAAAATATTTGTTTTATCTTACACTTTTCAGAAATCTGAATTCACTATCATAATTAGAATTACAATTTTCCAAAAAAAATATTTTAAACTTAAATATATATTGAAAATACAAAAATAAACCTTGATGAAATCGGATTTTCAAAAATGTGTAATTTGAAATTATCTAACGGATTTCGCAGAACAACCGAACTTACCGGAGCCATTAAATCTAACAAAATTGTAAAAGTGGAAAATAATATACAGAAATGAACAAGTTTTAATTTTTATAGAAGAAAAATAACACATTGATGGTTATAAGAAATAAAACAAATTAAAAAATAATCAAAAGATCAAGCATGTACTTTTAAAACGCACAATATTAAAGCACATACCTTTAAAGGGCGTACTCTTAAAGTACATACTTTTAAAGTACATAATTTTAAAGCATACGCTTTTAATAAACCACATATATTTATAGCACATACTTTTAAAACACATATTTTATAGCACGTAATTTTAAAGCACATACTTTTAAAGTACATACCTTTAAAGCGCGTACTCTTAAAGTACATACCTTTAAAACACATAATTTTAAAGCATACGCCTTTAATAAAACACATATTTTTAAAGCATGTAATTTTAAAACACTTACTTTTAAAGCATATACTTTTAAAACACCTACTTTTAAAACACATATTTTTAAACCACGTACTTTTAAAGCATATATTTTTAAAAAACACAGTTTTAAAGCACAATATCTTTAAAGCACATACTTTTAAAACACATACTTTTGAAGCACCTAATTTTAAAGCACATGCTTTTAAAGTACATACTTTTAAATGCCTTTTTTCTTGTTCTTGCAAAGAGTTTCGACAGTTTAAATGTAAACTCGAGTGTTTTACATTTTAAGAGCACTGTACCGCTTGTAGCGAAAGATTCAAAAGCTATTTTTATAAGAACTTGTTGCCAGTCATAAAAATATATTTTTAATTTTATTCTACTTTCTTGTATTCACAATGCAAAAAGTCGAGCGGTGTAAAAAACCTTCTGAAGTTATTTGTGAGTTTTTTGTAACACTTTTTTGTTGAAGTCCATAAATAAAAAATACATAAAATATCGAAAAAGTATGGAAAATCTTTTTTTATCCAAAAATATGTTTAAAACAAAGGTCCTGGGTTTAAATTTTTTCGAGTTTATCTGACCCAATATTTCGAAACTAGAAGAGACATGAAAAATTGAAATTTCGTGGAGTAAAAAATAAAAACACCTTTTATTAATTCCAAATTAAAAATGCTGTTCCTTATATTGTTCGAGCCTTTGAAAGATTTTTTCTACGAATATAATTTTCGTCAAATTTTGTACAGATCGGTCACACTGTTTACGATTTAGAAGTGCGTTACCGACAGATGGACAAATGGATTGCCTTGCGGAAACTAAAAATCGCTAAGCACTAAATCTAGAAAAGTACAAGTGTGAAATTAGGGCAGTTACAGGCAGAAGTGAAGTTTTTTTAATGATATTTTTGCTGAATATAGAATTAGTTTGAAGATATGTTTACAAATATCTTGTTTGATTAAAAAAATAATAAATACGTGAATCTAGCTTAGGTATTGTTTACTGTAGTTGTAGTAAAAGATCAGTTGTTTATTGTAACGATCAGCTGATTTCATTGAACAGATGATAGACTATAATAAGTTTCAGGTTATGTTGTTAAACGGTTATAACGTGCACGTGTTCTTCAATTAAGGAAAAACACCGAAACCAAAGCAACACAACGTTTTCATATAATACGCGTGTATTGTTATCGAAAAGGAGGAAGAAAAAGAAAGAGACAATAATAGACACAAAATTCATTTGCTCGTTTCCGTTACATTAAAAGCTTAGCTTCAATGTCCATCTGTTTTATATAATTATTGCAGTTTCACATAAAAAGACTAAATCATCAGATTTCGTATCCAATTTCCTTTCAACAACTGATCAGTTGTCTTGAGAAAAACCGATGACTGCAGGCAAATAGTCACGTATTAGTCTAAAGAGAAAAGGTAAAACAAAAAGTTGTAACAGATTACTGGGCAGTGGCTTTTGTCGTTCGCTTTACTTTCTTTGTACTTCATATATTGTGAGACAAAGAGAACAAGTAACCTTCATCTGCTGGTTCAGAATGTAATAAAGTATTATTTCCAATAAAAATATTTGCTACAATCAACTAGAAAGCATAGATTGAAAAAACAATAAAAGAAACTAAAAGTGAACCAATGGCGGGGATTAACAGTGATACTTCGAAGGTGTGAGCAAACAAGCACGCAAGTACACACGCATACGCACACAAGAAACATAACATTAATGTGTACAATATTTCTTGAAACATTCGATGAAAATATAATTAAAGACAATACTTTTTAATTGATATATTAAAGGTACACTAAAATACAAAGATATTGTATACCGCCCTAAAACAAATGAAAATACAGTCGACCTTGGTTATAACGTCCTCGGTTAGAACGCTAACTCGGTTATAGCGCTATTTTCATAATGTCCCCAATAATCTATATTAAGTGTACGTGTATTTTAGGCTCGGTTACAACGCTTTGTGAACTTGGATACAACGCTGTCACACTGCTATTATAGTCCAGCCACTAAGTAAGCAGTCTGCGCGAGACTTTTTTGCACATTTAGGAGAATTCCCCTCCAGCTCCCTCCAACAATTCAGAGACACAGAGTCTGCCAATCTGAGTCAAGAAACTGTTACTACTCAGCAATAGTGAAGTAAAAGGGAGGAGCTATTGTGACAGAATGGGGACATGACCTCTCACTCGCACATTTTTTCTCTCTATCCCATTGGTTCTCTTAGCAGTTTTCTAAGCTGCTGACCTATAGTCACTCTCACTTGAAATGCAATTTGTGTTCTATTTTTAGAATAAAGGTTGAGAACAGAAACGGACCCTTTCTTAGAATTTTGTTGCAGGCTAAACAAACAATGTAAATTGTGTCGTTCCCGTAAAAGCGTTCTCTCTCTCTCTCTCTCTCTCTCTCTCACACACACACACACACACACACACACACACACACACACACACACACACACACACTGTACACCTTAGTGGGGGAGACTTCAATCTCACTAACCCTCACAACAGTGTACGATCTGTGTTGCATTTATAGCCTACATACTAAACAGTACAGTACTTATTTGTATTAGTTTTAACTAAAATATATTTCAAAATTAGTAAAATTGGTAATAAACTGTAATAAAATAGCCATTAACTATGTATACAGTACAAAGAATGCTTTTCTTTCACTACAAACAGTATTGCTGCCGTATACAAACTCGTTTACTGTAAACTCGGTTACAACGCTATCTCGTTTACAGCGCTCATATACGTTTCGTCTTTTCAACCGCGTTATATCCGATGTCGACTGTATTATTTGGAACACAATTTTGTAATATAAAATAATTTTAACAAATCAAAGAACATTGATTAAATTACTGGTACAGTTCCTATCAGAATTTTTCAATGTTATTAGAAAATTTTAAATTAATGCAGACTTCAAACGCTGACTGTGTTACTGAAATCTGACTATTTTTTGTTAACGTTAAAATAAAGAAGTATTTTTTAATATTTGCTAGGTGAATAAATTTTTTATTCATTCATTCACCAAGTATAAATATACGTGAATATTTTGAATATTTATTTATTTGGTGAAGATGCCAGATACGATTTTGCTGAAACGTTGGAACAATATATATAATTGCAATGACTTAAGTACAGTTTTCTTTATTCCCTGCTTTTAAAGCCATGATTTTATGCATCTTAATGTATTAATATGCCCTTATAAAAGTACATTTAAACAAACCTATTTCTTTTGACTTTTATTTTCACAATTGCGGTCAATAACAATTATATATTATACATTTAATAATTTTAAAATCTCGACCTCATTTCATTTGAAAACAACAACAAACAAAACTTATTACAGAGTTAAGTGTTTCTAAAGTAAGGTAATTTAATTTTCACAAAGAAAACTCGTTTGTTTTCCATTTTTTTTTTAATGAGTCTCGCTTTAAATCTTCCTTGGGTTTTTATGACTTGTTATTTAAGTCGTCCACTTAATAAAAGTTGTGACAATAAAAGTGGGAAATATTTGTTGAAAAGAAAGAACTTATACTTCCTTCGCACATTCTTACGGTAATAACTTTAAAAGATTTATTTTTATTTTTCGTATAGTTTTTACGTACAGGAATAAAAAAATTATAAAAAATTCAGCAAATCTTTGATTTTTTTTCGTATATTTTGGATTCGAGTCAAAGTTTTATCTAAATCTACAATTTTCATTGTTAAAATAGGTTCTATTTTCACAAAGTATGCCTACTTATTATCTGCAAAAATTTAGTAGATCGGTATAGTCAGGTAGAGATACATCTAGAAGCTAGACGTTGTAGCTGGTTCGGTATAGCGTACAGTGACATCATGGGACGCTGGTACCTTAATCTTATCACAAAGTTCGAATTTCTTCTATTTCAAACCTTGATGTTTATACACACTGATGTTAAAAGACTGTTTTTCCTTTCTTTTTTTTTTTTCGTTTTTTATTTTTAGATATTTTGTAGTAAATATAGACTTTGATGGTAATAGACTTTCCGACGTCAGTATAAAATTTATTTTGAAACTCAAACCTAGTATAGGCCTATCTCATAAATATGAATGGCAGCTTTTTAAGATTTTGTAATATAACATACCTTAAACATACCTTATAATTAACTACTGAACTACAGAACGATTTGCGAAAATACACACACACACACACACACACACACACACACACACACACACACACACACACACACACACACACACACACACACACACACACACACACACACACACACACACACACACACACACCATTAAAGGAAAGGGTAAAGCTTTTGTCCTACAGTCCTGACGGCCTTACCTCAAAGCGCGCAGTTCAGAAACGCAGTATACTGACCAGTATCTTAGCTGTTCCCTAGGTGTCAGTAGCTTATTAAACCCTATATATTTATTTATATATATATATATATTCATTTATATATATATATATATATATATATATATATATATATATATATATATATATATATATATATATATAGTATCCCTCGTGATAATCTGGCACGTCCAGGAATCTGTCGGTGTTAGTTGTGTTCTTTTACAAAAAATAAAAATTAGAATCATAGGTCAAAACCCCGAGTGTTTGTGTATCAAGTAAATGACAAACAAGAAAATTCAGCGAGTTTCCGGAGATCAAAAAGCGCTTTTTCCTACGTTTTACTGGAAAGACACAGGCATACACTAATTTCTGGAAAGTTAATTTGAAAAAGCAAAAAACGTTTTATTAAAAAAAAAGATAAACAAATATGACATTTAAACCAGTGCCTCGATAAATTTAATAAACAGAATGGAATCCGCGTTTGTCTATTTCTGATGAAAAACATTTGTGCCATATTAGACTAATACTGTTGCTGCGTTCAAAGACAAATTGAAAGAGACAGTAAATAATTTAGGTTTAGGTCGGAATCAGGTTTACAGTGCGGAACAAAGCGGTTTATTTGGGCGGACGCTCCCACAAAAACCTTTCGTGCATCTATTGATTAATGTTTTTTCACAGTAATGTTAAGAGCTTTTTCGTTTGTTATGTCGTTTTTTTCAAATAATAATTCTACTTTAAAGTTAGTTATTAAAATAAAATTATTTGTATTGTACTGAAATTGCTAGTCCTCAATTTAAAAAAAATTACTATCATTTTTCTTCCTCTTAATAATCCGTCGTTTTTGGTAATCCGGCAGTAGCGATGACCGGCATACAATGGTTTACCGGGAGTCTAATATATATATATATATATATATATATATATATATATAATTATTATTATTATTTACGTATAGGCCCTGTTGGGTCACGCAAAGCACTCCGACTCATGTCTTGTTCCTTCTAATCCTCCACACCTCCCTCATCCTGTCCCCATGGATCCTCTTCCGCTCCTCCGTCCATTTTACCCCTGCTCTCTTTGGGATTTCATTCTCTGGGACCTTCCAACCGAGCATCTTTCTCCTGTATGCGTGTCTATCTTCAACATCTGTTGAGTCTATTCCTGCGTCATGTAGGTCTATTCTGACTTGTGCGATCCACGACGTTGTTGATTTGACACCTTGTATATACTTAAGGATTCTGTTGGCAAGTCTCGTTGTTGGGAGTCTACTGATGTGTCCATAGAACCAAAGCCTCCTTCTTCTGATATCTGCTGCCAGGTTCGATATCTTCTCTGTGGTCTTCCGGGAGTGCAACCTGTATCCATCTTCTGTTAATCTCGGGCCAAGGATCTTCCTAAATATATATATTTGTTATTTTAATTCGAAAAGCACATTGAGGCTATTATTGCCTCCCTAAATGTAAGTGTGAGTGTAAAGTGTTAAAGACGTAGATGTAGTATTGTAAGTGTATGTTAGACTCGGGTATCGCGAGGGGCGTCTAAATCCTCTCAATAGGTACAGCTAGTCTGCACCCCATGCTGGGATATATATATTCTAAAATTTTTATATATCACATTATAATAAACGTTAACAACTGCATAAATTAGAAATTTAAATTTTAAAATTTGATTGAAAACGTAAAAATTATCACAATTTTGAAACGAAATGCCTTACCTAACGAACTTGTCAAAATTAATCTATTACAAAAATTATTTTGATATGTCGCTAAATTTAATTTCGTGTATCGATAAATTTTCATTACTTGTTAGTTTTTCGAAATTCGCTTTCATAACGCAGTGATTATTTTAACCAAATTGCTTTCCACAAACAAGTACATAAAATAATAAAACAAGCAACAACACGTTATTACATGTAATTAAATTCATTAAACTGTACATTATATTAAAGTTGCGCATGAACTTTCCCAGATAATAAAAGGTATGTTAAACAATCCCCGAGTACAGTCACGGTTTACAGATATTGCTATCATACATTTAAAGTAAACAACTAAACTCGACTTAAATGCACTATTTATGTATTCACCTGTGTGTACTTGCTAATGCACTACGAAATATGTTCCCACCAAGCAGTTAGCATTACTGCATTACTGTTAAACCTAAATACACCCATTATGTAAACTGTACAAACCGCTCTGAATTCACGTTTATTCATTACACTGTCCAATGAATCTTTCCTATTAGTTTCCATGGTTGATTTCTATTAATCCCCAAACGGATTTTTATAGAAGATATGTGTTTTGTTTGGGTAAATAATGACCAAACTTGATCAAATCGTTATAGCTTAAATAGAGGAAATCATTTTTTTTATAGTAGTAAGCGAAGTGACTGCTTATATAGAATAAATCATATTTTTCCTATAGTAATAAGAAAAGTGACTGTTTATATAGACGAAATCATATTTTTCCTATAGTAATAAGAAAAGTGACTGTTTATATAGACGAAATCATATTTTCCTATAGAAATTTTTTTTTAAATTTTTACGCCACATGTACCACTTTGAGTCAATATTTCGGTCTCTTCTTATCCGTGTTAGTGCACTGTGAGGATTCCGTCCTCTTCTTCCTCCAATACTCTCTCATCCTATCCGATCTCCGCCTCCTGACCTCGTCTGGCACCTACACCGTCCCTCGTCGTTACGGCTTTCCTACGTCAAACCTGATTTTTTTCAGAATGTTTCTGATTCTCGTTCTGTCCGGTGCATCCTCGATCCGCAAACCGATCTCTTGCAGATCCATCAAAATCTGCGAGAAGTGACTGTTTATATAGAAGAAATCATAGTTTTCTTACAGTAGTAAGCGAAGTGACTGTTTATATAGAAGAAATCATAGTTTTCTTACAGTAGTAAGCGAAGTGACTGTTTATATAGAAGAAATCATAGTTTTCTTACAGTAGTAAGCGAAGTGACTGTTTATATAGAGGAAATCATAGTTTTCTTACAGTAGTAAGCGAAGTGACTGTTTATATAGAAAAAATCATAGTTTTCTTACAGTAGTAAGCGAAGTGACTGTTTATATAGAAGAAATCATAGTTTTCTTACAGTAGTAAGCGAAGTGACTGTTTATATAGAGGAAATCATAGTTTTCTTACAGTAGTAAGCGAAGTGACTGTTTATATAGAAGAAATCATATTTTTCTTACAGTAGTAAGCGAAGTGACTGTTTATATAGAAGAAATCATAGTTTTCTTACAGTAGTAAGCGAAGTGACTGTTTATATAGAAGAAATCATAGTTTTCTTACAGTAGTAAGCGTAGTGACTGTTTATATAGAGGAAATCATAGTTTTCTTACAGTAGTAAGCGAAGTGACTGTTTATATAGAAGAAATCATATTTTTCTTACAGTAGTAAGCGAAGTGACTGTTTATATAGAAGAAATCATAGTTTTCTTACAGTAGTAAGCGAAGTGACTGTTTATATAGAATAAATCATAGTTTTCTTACAGTAGTAAGCGAAGTGACTGTTTATATAGAATAAATCATAGTTTTCTTACAGTAGTAAGCGAAGTGACTGTTTATATAGAGGAAATCATAGTTTTCTTACAGTAGTAAGCGAAGTGACTGTTTATATAGAAGAAATCATAGTTTTCTTACAGTAGTAAGCGAAGTGACTGTTTATATAGAAGAAATCATATTTTTCTTACAGTAGTAAGCGAAGTGACTGTTTATATAGAAGAAATCATAGTTTTCTTACAGTAGTAAGCGAAGTGACTGTTTATATAGAATAAATCATAGTTTTCTTACAGTAGTAAGCGAAGTGACTGTTTATATAGAAGAAATCATAGTTTTCTTACAGTAGTAAGCGAAGTGACTGTTTATATAGAGGAAATCATAGTTTTCTTACAGTAGTAAGCGAAGTGACTGTTTATATAGAAGAAATCATAGTTTTCTTACAGTAGTAAGCGAAGTGACTGTTTATATAGAAGAAATCATAGTTTTCTTACAGTAGTAAGCGAAGTGACTGTTTATATAGAGGAAATCATAGTTTTCTTACAGTAGTAAGCGAAGTGACTGTTTATATAGAAGAAATCATATTTTTCTTACAGTAGTAAGCGAAGTGACTGTTTATATAGAAGAAATCATAGTTTTCTTACAGTAGTAAGCGAAGTGACTGTTTATATAGAAGAAATCATAGTTTTCTTACAGTAGTAAGCGAAGTGACTGTTTATATAGAGGAAATCATAGTTTTCTTACAGTAGTAAGCGAAGTGACTGTTTATATAGAAGAAATCATAGTTTTCTTACAGTAGTAAGCGAAGTGACTGTTTATATAGAAGAAATCATAGTTTTCTTACAGTAGTAAGCGAAGTGACTGTTTATATAGAGGAAATCATAGTTTTCTTACAGTAGTAAGCGAAGTGACTGTTTATATAGAAGAAATCATAGTTTTCTTACAGTAGTAAGCAAGTGATTGTTTATATAGAAGAAATCATAGTTTTCTTACAGTAGTAAGCGAAGTGACTGTTTATATAGAGGAAATCATAGTTTTCTTACAGTAGTAAGCGAAGTGACTGTTTATATAGAAGAAATCATAGTTTTCTTACAGTAGTAAGCAAGTGACTGTTTATATAGAAGAAATCATAGTTTTCTTACAGTAGTAAGCGAAGTGACTGTTTATATAGAGGAAATCATAGTTTTCTTACAGTAGTAAGCGAAGTGACTGTTTATATAGAGGAAATCATAGTTTTCTTACAGTAGTAAGCGAAGTGACTGTTTATATAGAGGAAATCATATTTTTCTTACAGTAGTAAGCGAAGTGACTGTTTATATAGAAGAAATCATAGTTTTCTTACAGTAGTAAGCGAAGTGACTGTTTATATAGAGGAAATCATAGTTTTCTTACAGTAGTAAGCGAAGTGACTGTTTATATAGAGGAAATCATAGTTTTCTTACAGTAGTAAGCGAAGTGACTGTTTATATAGAGGAAATCATAGTTTTCTTACAGTAGTAAGCGAAGTGACTGTTTATATAGAAGAAATCATAGTTTTCTTATAGTAGTAAGCGAAGTGACTGTTTATATAGAGGAAATCATATTTTTTCTGTAAGCCTAGCAGTAAGCGAAGTAACTGTTTTGTTAACCCAAAACAATAAACTTGAACTTTGCTCATTGTTTTTACTTTCCATCACGCATCAAAGGAACAAAAAAAAAAGTTTTAACAACACTATATATTTGTAAGATGAATTGTATTATATAATATTTTTATATTAAATAGCGATCTTAGTAAATTGTATTAGCAAACTACCAATGTTTATTTAAAATACATGTGAAATATAAATTTAAATTAAACATTATATTGAATAATTAAAGTTCACGTGCGTGATTGTTTGAACGTAAGGTAATTTTTTATTTCCGGTATTTCTGTTGGCAACATTTTGTTTATTTTATGTAAAACTCGGTAAGCCTCGTTGAAAAGAGTGCTACTTTGCTAACTAGTTGTATTTATTTGTGAACAAAACACACCTTTTCGCCGAATATCAGTGAATTCGTTAACTCCTCAGTTATGCACGCACGCATACACACACACGCGCGCACGTAACTCATTTTGAACGGAAATTCGCTACTAAAAATACACGCAGAAACACAAACAGACGTAATAAAAAAACAATTATGTACAATAAGTAAAGATAAAAAATACCAGTTTACACTCAACAGGTACAAAAAGTTAATACGCGGACTACTGGATGTGAAATTTAAAGTACCGTATTTAAACTGAACCCATAATTTGGAGAAAAACGGAAAAATAAAACAACGTCCGGAAATTGTCTCGGACGCTGTAAATCGTTTAATGGCGACCTGAGCATTGTTCCGATCCCTTAATACAAATAAATAACCACCGTGCCAACATTAATACAGCTGCAGCAATCGTGCATTGCATTGCATTGCATTGCACGTAAATTTGGTCGGAAAGGTTAGGTCAACCATGAAATCTATGGACTTGAGAACAAACGAACGTTTTTTTAAGCTGATTCTAATTGCACGGTAATTATTTTTAAGCAGTAAATTATAATTAGAAAATTACAGAAAAAATAGCTTAAAATTCGTAGCATTGTATTATAACTTGTGCGTCATAAATAACAAAAACACTTACCGATGTTATTGCTAGACGTTCATGTTTGAGCGGTTACTATAGCAACACAGCGTGTAGTTAGTTACCTAATTCATATTATATTTCTGAAAGTTTGTGTGTTTGTTTGTTATTCAATCACGCTTTAACCACTGGACCAATTGAGATGAAATTTGGTACGTATATGGTTTACGTATCACAGATACATATAGGCCTATTCCCGTTTTACAAAACGTCATTATACTACTTACCCAGCCCAAAATAATTATCAGTTTTGTAACATCTGTTAACTATAGTTAGGTTTAATTACTGTTTACTGAACATGAGATTTAGGCACCTGAGATGGACATAGATCTAATCCAATTTTACAAATCTTAATCTATGTTTTATTTATTGCAAAATTATTGTTTTTAATGTTACATTTTCATCTAATAATCACAATATGGTATTTTTCATTTAAGACTATTCAATGTTTTTAAAGCAGAGTGCAGAAAACATATTATATATACAATTATACATATATACAATTATACATATATACAATTATACATATATACAATTATATATATTATATATACAATTTTATTAGGATAATTTAATTGGAAGGTAGTATATATATTTGTGTAATTACATTACATGAAAAAGTGGTAAATATGCATTGCAGCATCTATTGGAGTTTTCGATATTTTTCTTACTAAAATGCTTTATTATGTGCCCAAAAGCAAGAATCCAAAATATGAAAGCAGGAGAAGTACGATAAAAATCGAAAATAAAAGTGACCAACATAACCTCAAAATTGCTACCGGCGAAAATCGGTACCGTGTATTACTGATTTTAGACGTATTTTTATTGTTTTACTGATCTACAGATCAGTAAAACAATAAAAATACGTCTAACACGGGTTTGGGTGATAGGAAACCCATTTTTTAAAAGAATAGTGCATAACCTAAGTGACACGGTTGTTAGGCCTAACAGGGTGATGCGTGAAAAAACCTTTATATATTTTTAAAGATTATTTGGCTACATATCCTAACTGTCACGGTTGTTAGGCCAAACACGGTGATGCGTAAAAAAACCTTTATATTTTTTTAAAGAATACTGCATATCCTAACTGACACGGTTGTTAGGCCTATCACGGTGATGTGTGAAAAAACCTTTAAATTTTTTAAAAGAATACTAAGTATATTAACTGACACGGTTATTAGGCCTAACACGGTGATGTGTAAAAAAACATTTATGTTTTTTTAAAGAATACTACATATCCTAACTGATATGATTGTTGGGCCTATCATTGTGATGTGTGAAAAAACCTTTATTTTTTTTAAAGAGTTTCCAAACCTTAACTGACACGGTTGTCAGGCCTAACATAGTGATGCGTGATAAATCTTTATATTTTTTTAAAAAATACTCCATAAGCTAACTAACATAGTTGTTAGGCCTAACACGGTGATGCATTAAAAGAACCTTTATTTATTTTTTTCAAAAGAGTACTCCATAACCTAACTGACACGGTTTTTGGGCCTAATACGGTTATGCATGGAAAAAACTTTATATTTTTTTTAAAGAGTACTCCATAACTTAACTAACACGGTGATGCGTGAAAAAAACTATATTTTTTTAAAAAGTACTACATATCCTGACACGGTTGTTGAACCTATCACGGTGATGCGTCAAAAAACATTCATATTTTTTTTAAAAATACTAGGCTACATATCCTAACAAGGTTGTTAGGCCTAACATAGTGATGCGTGTAAAATCTTTATATTTTTTTACAGAATACTCCATTAGCAAACTAATATGGTTGTTAGGCCTAACACGGTGAAGCATTAAAAAAACCTTTATTTATTTTTTTAAAAAGAGTACTCCAAACCTAACTGACACGGTTGTTGGGTTAAACGGTGATGCAGGAAAAAAACCTTAATTTTTTTTAAAGAGTACTCCAAAACTTAACTAACACGGTTGTTGGTCCTAACACGGTAATACATGATCCTTAATGTATATTATGTTTGCGGGCAAAGCCGAGACGGGTAACAGCTAATCATATTATATTTCTGAAAGTTTGTTTTTGTTTATTTGTTTGTTATTCAAATACACTTTAACTACTGGACAAAATGAGATTACATTTGGTGTGAACACGTTTTAGGTATCTGAGATAAACACAATACTATTCCAGTTTAATTGTATAATAATGACTTTTTAATAATACTGTATTTTATTAAAATATGACATGACCCTCTTTTAGCGTATCGAGTAGCAAAAATTTATGTCTTTGCCGAAAACCATAAATCATATAATATTGTATATAGCAATATATTAAAATGAAATGACCTATTCTGATTTTGAAAATTGACTATAAATTTTATTGCTTACATTATAATTGCAGGCAAAGCCGCAACGGATAACAGCTAGTCTGAAAATAAAATGAAAACAAATAACAAATTTTATTAAATGTGTTTACTTAAAGTGTGTAAAACTACTTTTATTTGGTCGGAAAGGTTAGGTCAACCATGAAATCTATGGACTTGAGAACAATCGAATGTTTTTTTAACCTGATTCTAATTGTACGGTAATTATTTTTAAGCAGTAAATTATAATTAGAAAATTACAAAAAAAAATAGCTTAAAAATCGTAGCATTGTATTATAACTTGTGCGTCATAAATAACAAAAACACTTACCGATGTTATTGCTAGACGTTCATGTTTGAGCTATAGCAACACAGTGTGTAGTTAGTTATCTGAAAATAAAATGAAAACAAATAACAAATTTTATTAAATGTGTTTACTTAAAGTGTGTAGAACTATTTTATTTGGTCGGAAAGGTTAGGTCAACCATGAAATCTATGGACTTGAGAACAATCGAATGTTTTTTTTAAGCTGATTCTAATTGCACGGTAATTATTTTTAAGCAGTAAATTATAATTAGAAAATTACAAAAAAAATTGCTTAAAATTCGTAGCATTGTATTATAACTTGTGCTTCATAAATAACAAAAACACTTACCGATGTTATTGCTAGACGTTCATGTTTGAGCGATTACTATAGCAACACAGCGTGTAGTTAGTTATCTGAAAATAAAATGAAAACAAATAACAAATTTTATTGAATGTGTTTACTTAAAGTGTGTAGAACTACTTTTATTTGGTCGGAAAGGTTAGGTCAACCATGAAATCTATGGACTTGAGAACAATCGAATGTTTTTTTAACCTGATTCTAATTGCACGGTAATTATTTTAAAGTAGTTTTTGTTTTGTGTTTAACGTCCGACTATTGTGCACACTTAGGCTAATGCAGACGATGGAATGATTTATAGCGTATGAAAATGCCAAGCCCTCGCCGGGAATCGAACCCAGGTCCTCGGGGTGAAAGCCTAGTACACTATCCACTAGGCCACCGAGGCGGCTATTTTAAAGTAGTAAATTAGAATTAGAAAATTACAACAAAAATAGCTTAAAAATCGTAGCATTGTATTATAACTTATGCGACATAAATAACAAAAACACTTACCGATGTTATTGCTAGACGTTCATGTTTGAGCGGTTACTATAGCAACACAAGCGTGTAGTTAGTTATCTGAAAATAAAATGAAAACAAATAAGAAATTTTATGAAATGTGTTTACTTAAAGTGTGTAGAACTACTTTTTTCAAGCAGAAATCAACAAAACTTAATTGGACTACGCATTAGAACATGTAAAGTTACAAAAGTACTAATAACAAAGTAGAAAGGGAACGGAACGGAAACAAAGATGGCCAAAGAGTTTTAGCTTTAAAATTTAAAAAAAAACGTACCATTCAAGTTACATATTTGGATTCATCGTACAATTTTTTATACGTTACCGTAAATTTCCTATTCAGATTCAAATTGAATATTCCCAAATGTACAGTGATTTTGCATTTAATCCCCAAAAAAACCATACGTTTTTAAATTCCAATGGCATTCTTTATTTTGCGTAAGTGAGCAATCGTTAGTAGTTTCAAACTTTAAAAAACACAGCGTCATTATATCTTTGTAAACCAGTTTTAAAAAATAATGGTAGAAGTTTGTACCAGTACCGCTCTAACGGCAGACGTTTCGCACTGCGCACGCGCTAATTGAATATACTAATTCGATTATCCGGATTCGATACGTGATAATATCTCAGAAAATATCCACCACTACTTTGGCCACAATGGCTCAGAAAAGTCAAAACAAAACTTTTTTTTGTAATATTTTTATAGCCTGTACACTTTATAGCAGTAGATAGTTTCACACTGCCTGCTTGATTGTGTTCTTAATTTTTCAAACAATAACAAAATCAAGAGTTTAAATTGCAAGGAGCAGAACAGTTTACACTGAAGCTAAATCACTTCAAAGTAAAACAAGTCTCGACGGACATGTCCGCTCTGTTTGATGAAAGTAATTTATCTGAAAGCTTCGTGGTCGACTTATTTGCCTTGTCCGGACTTATACTTTAGTTTCGTTCAAACTTAGGCGCAAGTGTTTGAAATACTGGATGTTTCTTCAATACAAATGTAGCAGAAATTGTATCAAGAATGAAGAACACTCCGTGTATTTGTTGTATAAACATAACCATAAAGTAGATGTAAGAAAGAACTGTTTATTGTTTTGAGAAATTAATTTATTTGAAATTGAAAATGTTCTCCTTTTATTTCTAATCTAAGCTTTAACGTTGAATAATAAACTGTATATATATATATATATATATATATATATATATATATATATATAATTATAATTATTATTATTATTATTTGCGTATAGACCCTGTTGGATCACGCAAAGCACTCCGACTCATGTCTTATTCCCCCTAATCCTCCACACCTCCCTCATCCTGTCCCCATGGATCCTCTTCCGCTCCTCCGTCCATTTTACCCCTGCTCTCTTTGGGATTTCATTCTCTGGGACCTTCCAACCGAGCATCTTTCTCCTGTATGAGTGCCTGTCTTCAACGTCTGTTGAGTCTATTTCTGCGTCATGTAGGTCTATTCTGACTTGTGCGATCCACTACGTCGTTGATTTGACACCTTGTATATACTTAAGGATTCTGTTGGCAAGTCTCGTTGTTGGGAGTCTACTGATGTGTCCATTGAACCGAAGCTTCCTTCTTCTGATATCTGCTGCCAGGTTCGATATCTTCTCTGTGGTCTTGAGGGAGTGCAATCTGTATTCGTCTTCTGTTAATCTCGGGCCAAGGATCTTCCTCAAGATTTTGCGTTCTTCCTTCAAAATACCCTCCATGGTAGCTTTTGTGTGGAGTGCTAGCGTCTCGCTTGCATATAACACCTCCGGTTTTATGACTGTGTTGTAGTGTCTGATTTTTGTGTGCGTCGACATACATCTCTTATTGTAGATATCACGCGTTATACCAACAGCCCTCTTCATTCTCAGTAGCCGAACCCTTTGCGCAGCCTTCTCGCCACCTGTGGGTTCAAGAATTTCTCCCAGATATTTGAAGTGCTTGACTCTGTTTATCTTACCATACTTTGTGTTTAGTTCTATATATATACCTGAGTGAAGCGTTTTCTACAATCCTAACCCCGGTAATCCGAAATACCGTTTAATCCGAACTTAACGTCCCAGAAAAACATTTAAGCTATAAAAAGAAAGCTGGAAAGTTCCGTTTTAAAACCAGTATAAAAGTTTAAACAAACATGAAAGTTATAAGTACAACATCAGTGATGTTATTACTGAAGAAATAGTTACTGTACAGATTTCGGCGTTGAAAACGTTTAATTAAAATGAACATTCGATATAGTAAAGATCCGAATTATCGGAACAACAACTGAACGTTTCATATTGGTAGATGCTCTTATTGTTTGACGTGTTTATTCTAAGCATATGAGCTAACCAACGAGGTCATATAGTAGATACCTAACATTAAAGTAACAGTCAGTATCGGTATAAGTAAAAAAATCAGTTGAAATTTAAAAAATTTTCGACGGTGGTCAAGGTTCGTTTTCGTATTTTCAACGTAATTTCAATAAGTAGATTACGTCGGTGAAATCACAATTTCAAAAAGGCGAGATGAAGAAAATCAATTTTGGCATTTCGATTCTATCACGTCAGCGAGAATTATTTTTACGGCAGTGAGAAAGCATCGTGGCGCGATATGTTTAATATTTCTGTCAGAAATTCGTGGCCGCCCCGAAACGTCTCCATCGCATCAGATGTGACATCAGAAATGCATTAAGCCGACACGACAGAAGGCTCTGAACTTAACAATTATCTTGCGCAGGGTATTAAATAAATTTGCAACGGCTTAAAGTTCCCACAATCCTTCCCTTAATGCTATTATAGGTTAGCGTTGTAATAAGAAGCATTTAGAAATATCATTATTGCAACATAGCCACCACATATTTAAATAATTAGGATTATAACCTATTTTTCCGTCTAGCGGTCTATTTACTCACCTCGTAAAGGCTAACGCGGTTTCGAAACCTTACTGTTTCATCTTTAGGCCGTAATAAAAAATGTCAAACCCCTATGTCGAGGTCGTCACAAAATTAAAAAAAAACATTGAAAACGCACGTCACAAACACTAAACACAATTACAGATTAAAATACACACGATAAATTTGGTTTGGCCAAACGATACGTGCAACTCCTTTTAATTCCTATAAAGTAAAGTACGATCATATGTACCAAAAAACAAAACGAACGGGTCGCCATATTTCCAAAACAATAATCGGCGGCATGCAGTTGTCTCGCTAACGTGATTCCCCCCAAATAATAATGTTATCTTAATTTTTTATGACAAAACCTGCATAAATTACCTTTTAAAGTTATAAATAGAATTTGAAAATTCAAAACGTTATTTTACGCTGTTTTAAATGGTAAAATAAACAGTGTAAAATCACACACACACACTCACACACACACACACAAACACACACACAAACACACACACACACACACACACACACACACACACACACACACACACACACACACACACACACACACACACACACACACACACACACACAAACACACACACACACACACACACACACAAACACATACACAAACACACACACACACACACACACACACACACACACACACACACACACACACACACACACACACACACACACACACACACACACACACACACACACACACACACACACACACACACACACACACACACACACACACACACACACAAACACACACACAAACACACACACACACACACACACACACACACACACACACACACACACACACACACACACACACACACACACACACACACACACACACACACACACACACACACACACACACACACACACACACACACACACACACACACACACACACACACACACACACACACACACACACACACACACACACACACACACACACACACACACACACACACACACACACACACACACACACACACACACACACACACACACACACACACACACACACACACACACACACACACACACACACACAAAACTGCATATATGGGTTTTACCATGACGCGGTTCAAAAGCTTTTTTTCGCAATTGAAATTCGCAATAATAACAACATAAAATACTAACAATAATTCTGTATCTTTTCAAAACTAGCAAACATGGTGTTGTTGTACCGATGGGTTGTTATATACTACTGTATCTTAGTTAAAATCTAAAATCACTACAGACCGAAGCAATTCCGTAGACCTGTTGAAATGCCTCATCCAAAATACTTGCACATCTCGCCTCACTGATACATCATCTCGCTCATCGCCTGACACATTTGCTGGCCCGTCACGTAATTCATCTGCCTCAGATAACTTGATCTGATCAAAATTTTATAAAATGTGCCCGCTTTTTGTTTGAAATACCGTAACCGTATTCGTTTCTAATCAAAAGTGGACTTTCGGTGAATTCAAATCAAATTTTTTTCACTTTGCCTTCATACGCAGAACGTTTGGTGATCGCGAGAAATATTTATCTCGTTTTCTGCTCCTCTTTTGTCTTCATTAACCTGCGGTGGTTTCGTCTTAAACATTTGTGGGCAACTCTGGAGAAGAAACTTATTTTTCAAAATTTGAAAGAACGTATATGGCAAATGGTTTTCCAAATACAGTACAAAGTTTTAATTTTACAAAAACAGTTTTGCAAAGCTCAATTCTTCACAATTTTTTTAAAGTACACGTGTGGAACTTGGGAAGTTACCGACAAAAGCGAAGCTTTTATTAATGATATCTTTGCTGAATATATAATTAGCCTGAAGATATGTTTACAAATATCTTGTTTTGATTAAATAAATAAATACGTGAACCTAGCTTAGATATTATTTACTGTAGTTATAGTAAAAGATCAGTTGTTTTATATTAATTCATAACGATCAGCTGATTTCAATAAACAGCTGACAGGTTATAATAAGTTTCAGGTTAGGCCTATGTAAAAAAAACTGACAGTATTAACAACAATTTTTATAAACGTTTATATTAATTTCGAATTTATTATAAACGGTTACAACGTGCACGTGTTCTTCAACTAAGGAAAAATACCCAAACCAAAGAACACAACGTTTTCATATAATACGCGTGTACTGTTATCGAAAAAGGAAGAAGAAAAAGAGACAGAAATAAAGAGACGAAATTCGTTTGCTCGTTCGTTCCATATTTCCGTTACATTCTTCCGTTCGGCAGACTTTTTTCTATTCACACCTCTCGCTAAAGCTAACATTAAAAGCTTCGCTTCATCTGTTTTAACAATCAAATGTCACTTAAACATAGTCCGTAAATATCCAGTTAAAATAAACCTGTCGCCTGTGAATTTCATTAACGTAATTTCAAGAAATATATTAATTTTCAGAAATCATACTGATTTTTGCGGAGCTCTTTGAGCTTTTTGTACCGTATTTCATTTTAAAATATTTGTTTATAAGAACGTTTGCCAATACACTGGAAAACGTCGATAGGCCGGGCGGCCATCAAATGCGGAGCAGAGCGGAATGAAGATACATCACGGCAACTAGAGGTTTAATCAGTTTAAAGTCAAAATCAGTCAATTTAAGGAACGTGTCTTTATGTTTTGAATCTAATTATTTAGGTCTACTGCAAAAGATTCTAGGTAACAACAATGTTTCAAAACCGAGAGAAATAAGTTTGGAGGCGCGCGCATCACAATCACATACATACACACACATATACACATATATGTATATGTATATATATATATATATATATATATATATATATATATATATATATATATATATATATACGTATATATATATATATATATATATATATATATATATATATATATATATATATATATATATATATATATATATATATATATATATATATATATTCACTAATTTTTAATTATCAAAAAGTGATCTAGACGTCAGGATCAAAACTCATTTCAAGGTACCGGTCTGGGTCTTAATATAACGGCCGCTCCACAGCTCATTTTTCCAATGGAAATTCGTTAAAAATAAATAATATCATAATAATTCTTTTACCCAAACTACATCGAAACTGTTTATTAAAATTAGCGTTAAAATATGCATATTTTCATATTTTGAGCAAAATTTTCAAATTTTAAGTTCAACTTTATACGCATATTTTAACGCTAATAACAATAGCGAGATTAAATTTTCAAAGTAATGTACAAGGCGTGTCCGGAAAGTAAGTACCGTTTTGGAAAAAATCGCATTTTTTAAAACAAAATTATTTTTTATGTGAAAGAGATGAAAACTATTTTTTACATAGTTCCCACCATTGTTCAGACATGCGTCGTAGCGAGGAACTAACTTTTTAATGCCCACCGAGGTCAGCCACTGCCGAACACCATTTTTTGCGTCGTCATCGCTGTGAAAGCATCTTCCTCCAAAATTACGCTTCAAGTTTAGAAACAAGTGAAAATCAAAAGGAGCGAATTGGGGGCTGTATGCGGATGATCGAAATTGCTCTCAACCAAATTCTTGAATAAGGTTTTGAGTGACGCATAATGGCGACGTAAGTTGTCATGGATCAACAATTCGTTGACTAAGCATTGTTCTGAAGTCTTCTCAGTGTTTCATAATATTCATACGTATTGATGGTTTCACCTGGAAAGAAAATCAACAATCAGAATGCCTTTTCCGTCCCAAAACACAGTGCACATGATTTTTCGTGCTGAAAACGTTTTTGAATTTTTGTTTTTTAGGAGCTAGTGAGTGCCTCCACACCACCGACTGTTGTTTAGACTCTGGAGTGACATGACAAACCCAAGTTTCATCGCCTGTCACTATTCTGTTAAAGAATTCATCTCCTTAATCACTGTATCGGGTAAGAAGTCAATGCGCTTTATTTGTGATCATCTGTCAGCATTTTTGAACCCAACGGGAACACAATTTGCGGTAATTTAAGCGATTTGTGACAATTTCATACAAAACATTTTTTGAAATTTGTGGAAATTAATTAGAAAGCATTCGTATTGTGAAACGTCTGTTTCTTACACATTTCCTCGTTCACTTTTCCAACCAATTCATCAGTCACAACAGAAGGCCGCCCACTGCCTGCTTCGTCATGAACATCGGTTCGAGCTTCATTGCAATAGCCTAACCCACTTTCTCACCATTTCACTACTCCTTATTTTTTTTACCATAAATCTCTACAAGTTGTCGATGAATTTCAGCAGGTTTCATATTCTTGGCGTTCAAAAACCGTAATACAAAACGCATTTCACAGTCGGCGGGATTAGATATTGTCTTAAACATTTTGAATAAATGTAAACAAAACACAATCCAGCCGTAATTGCGTCAGCTGTTAGACAATGAACCAGAGAGACGAGTACGCATGCGCGGAACCCCGTCGCTAGCGATGCTGCGGCAGTAGATCGAAACGGTACTTACTTTCCGGATATGCCTCATAAAATAACTGTAATTTATTTAAAGGTTGAACAAATTTTTATGGTCGAAAGTACTGATATAATCGATTTTTGTGCCAAGTTTGAATCAAATGTTAACAAATTGTAAACGCTAGCCAGATAAGCGCACACACTCGCACATAATTTTAACAGCTCTATGAAAAATGTCAGGAACGGCGCTAATTTCATGGTCTCAGGTTGGCCTCAAAACACGTTGGCCTTTTCATTTTCAATGGAAATTCGCGAAAGATGAAATTAAAAAATACAACGAACTCAATTTTTACTATTTTTAAGAAAACTAATTTTACGATACGCGGCGAGAAAATCACGTGATACCAGGGATTATGAAGGCGTAAAATTACCTTATAACTTTAAATTAATTTTACAGCTTAGTGTACAGTTTTTGAAATTGGAGTTGGAAAGAGGTTTTATTGCGAAAAATTGATAAACCCACCGGCCGTGAAACGAGTTTAAACTTGGGGAAAAGTAAAATTAACGATGGCCTGGGGTGGAAATTATTCATTTAAAAAATATAGTCAGAGAATGATGGAATTGCGTCGAGAGAATCTGCTCTCATGCAACCGTTTGGCTATCGGTGATGCGCCAAAATTGTTCACGGTAAACAGACAAAAATTACAACTTCGGAATGATGTAGGCATTTACAAAGTCTACTACTTTGATAGTTTGTATAGTGTCTAAACGGGAAGAGCTCATATGACTAAAAGATCAAACAACTAAATTATACTTAAATATATTGGTTGAATGAAATTTTGGTCATATGAATTTTTAACAGAGTGGTTCATATGACCAAAAAATCACACAACCAAAGGTTCATTCGATCAAAAATGTATAATAACTTAGAGATTTATTAACATCGAGGTTCGTATTTCCTTCGAAGGAGGATATTTTGTTAAACAAAAAAGAGGTTTTTTTTATTATTGCATATAGATCAGTGTCATTACTGATATTTAAATTAATAATACACAATAAACTAGACTACAGACTATTGTTTTAGCGTTTAGGCCTACAGTCAATATTTTATATATTCACTTGTTTTTATTATTGCACTAGCTGTTACCCGTTGCGGCTTTGCCTGCAATTATACTGTAGGCTATAAAATTTATAGTCGATTTTCAAAATCAGATTAGATCATTTTATTTTAATATATTTCTATTTACAATATTTTACGATTTATGGTTTTCGGCCAAGAAATATACATTTTTTCTACTCGATACTCTAAAACAGGGTCCTGTCATATTTTAATAAAATACAGTATTATTAAAAAATCACTATTATTCAATTAAACTGGAATAGTATTGTGTTTATCTCAGGTACCTAAACCGTGTTCATACCAAATTTAATCTCAATTGGTCCAGTAGTTAAAGTGTGATTGAATAACAAACAAATAAACAAAAAAAACTTTCAGAAATATAATATGATTACCTGTCAACCGTCACGGCTTTTCCCGCAATCGTAATATACATTAAAGATCACGCATCACCGTGTTAGGACCAACAACCGTGTCAGTTAGGTTATGGTGTATTTCTTTTTCAAAATAAATGTTTTTTTAACGCACCACCGTGTTAGTTCAGTTATGGAGTACTCTTTAAAAAAAATTAAGGCTTTTTTCCTGCATCACCGTATTAGGCCCAACAACCGTGTCAATTAGGTTCTGGAGTACTATTTTTTAAAAAATAAATAAAGGTATTTTTTAATGCATCACCGCGTTAGGCTTAACAACCATGTTAGTTAACTTATGCAGTATTCTTTAAAAAAAATATAAAGATTTTTCATGCATCACCATGGCCTAACAAAAGTGTCAGTTAAGGTTTGGAGTACTCTTTAAAAAAAAAATAACGGTTTTTTTCACGCATCACCATGTTACACTTAACAACCGTGTCAGTTAAGTTGAAGTACTCTTTAAAAAAAATAACGGTTTTTTCACACATCGCCATAATAGGCCCAAAAACCATGTCAGTTAGGATATGTGGTATTCTTTAAAAAAATATAAAGAATACCACCGTGTCAGTTAGGATATGTAGCCTAGTATTCTTTAAAAAAATATAAAGGTTTTTTCAAGCATCACCGTGTTAGGCCTAACAACCGTGTCAGTTAGGATATGTAGAATTCTTAAAAAAAATATAAAGGTTTTTTCACACGTCATCGTGATAGGCCCAACAACCGTGTCAGGATATGTCGTATTCTTTAAAAAAATATAAAGGTTTTTTCACGCATCACTGTGTTAGACCTAACAACCGTGTTAGTTACTCTTTAAAAAAAATATAACGTTTTTTTTCATGCATCACCTTATTAGGCCCAACACCGTGTCAGTTAGGTTATAAGAACTATTTAAAAAAAATTAATAAAGGTTATTTTAATGGATCACCGTGTTAGGCATAACAACCATGTTAGTTAGCTTATGGAGTATTCTTTTAAAAAACTATATAAAGTATTTTTCACTCATTACCATGGTAGACCTAACAACCGTGTCAGTTAAGGTTTTCAGTACTATTTAAAAAAAATAAAGGTTTTTTTCACACATTACCGTGATAGGCCCAACAACCGTGTCAGTTAGGATATGTAGTATTCTTTAAAAAAAATATAAAAGTTTTTCACGCATCACCGTGTTAGGCCTAACAGCCGTGTCAATTAGGTTATATAATATTCTTTAAAAAGTAAAGGTTTTTTTTACACATCACAGTGACAGGCCTAACAATCGTATCAGTTAGGATATGTAGTATTCTTTAAAAAAATATAAAGGTTTTTCACACATCACCGTGATAGGCTCAACATCCGTATCAGTTACGTTATGTAGTATTCTTTAAAACATTATACAGGTTTTTTCACGCATCACCGTGTTAGGCCTAACAACCATGTCAGTTAGGATATGTAGTATTCTTAAAAAAAATGTAAAGGTTTTTCAAGCATCACCGTTTTAGGCCTAACAACCGTGTCAGGATATATAGTAGGCTATTTTAAAAAAATATATAAAGGTTTTTTCATGAATCACCTTGTTAGGCCTAACAACCGTGTCAGTTTGGTTATGCAGAATTCTTTTAAAAAAATGGTTTTTTATCACCCAAAACCCGTGTTAGTCGTATTTTTATTGTTTTACCGATTTACAACACGTTACTGATTTTCGCCTGGTACCAATTTTGAGGTTATATTGGTCACTTTTATTTTAGATTTTATCGTACTTCTCGTGCTTTCATATTTTGGATTCTTGCTCTTGGGCACATAATAAAGCATTTTAGTAACAAAAATATCGAAAAATATAGGTTATGCTACACTGCATATTTACTATATTTCATGTAATGTAATTACACAAATATATATACTACCTTACAATTGGCACTCTGTGTAGGGATTTTTTTAATTTAATATTGAAAATTTAACACAAAGTAACAAATTAAAGTCAGTTTTGAAAAAAAATTTCAACTAAAATATGAAAATGTTACATTAAAAACAATAATTTGCAATAAATAAAACACAGATTAAGATTATTAAAATAGGATTGAATCTATGTTCATCTCAGGTAACTAAATCACATGTCCAGTAAATAACTACAATTAACACATGACACAAAACTAAAAACTGATAATTATTTTGAGCTGGATAAGTAGTATAATGACGTTTTGTAAAACGGGAATAGGCCTATATGTATCTCTGATACTTAAACCATATTCGTACCAAATTTCATCTCAATTGGTCAAGTGGTTAAAGCGTGATTGAATAACAAACAAACAAACAAACAAACAAACAAACAAACAAACAAACAAACACACAAACTTTCAGAAATATAATATGAATTAGATAGATATAGGTACCAATATATAATAAACTTATAATGTTGGACCCGGTTTACGGTATAATGTAGGACGTCACTGTTATAGAATTAACACTTAAATACTAAATAATTATGTTGGGCTGGGTAAGTAGTATGATGGCGTTTAAAATAATTTTAAAAATTTTTAATTCACACCTGAATACTAAATAATTATGTTGGGCTGGGTAAGTAGTATGATGGCGTTTAAAATAATGTTAAAAATTTTAATTCACACCTACCAATATATAATAAACGTATAAAACGTCACTGTTATAGAATTAACACTTGAATGCTAAATAATTAAGTTGGACTGGGTAAGTAGTATGATGGTGTTTAAAATAATAATAAAAACATAAAAGATAATAATAATAAAAACACGGTTCATATGACCTAAAGTTCATTGGGCCAAAATATTAGTATACAATTTGGTTGAATGAACTTTTGGTTGTTTGATCTTTTGGTCATATGACACCATCGCGTCCAAACCAACAGAAACATTTTGTAATTAATAAATGATACAAAAACATTAGGCCTACTCAAATTTTCTTACGTACAATCACAGGTATTTCCCAAAACAAATCCAGCTCGGAAGCTATCTTAAAAGAATCAGATACTTGGTCTGGTATTTCATAAAAATCCGATCTTACGATTTTTGTTAAATTTTGGTTAAATATTTGACAGTCAGTTCATAGAAAGTTTTGAGAGCAAATTGAAAATATTTAATTTCATAAATTAAAGCACGACTGCGGAATATTTTAATGAACTAAAAGAATTTTAACCAAACGTAACTCGCTGTTTTTTTTTCAAAATCCGTTCTTACGATTTTTGTTAAATTTTTGTAAAATATTTAACAGTCATTTCATAGAAAGTTTTGAGAGTAAATTAAAAATATTTAATTTCATAAATTAAAGTCCGACTGCAGAATATTTTAATGAACTATAAGAATTTTAACCAAACGTAACTCACTGGTGAGCATAATTAATTGTAAAATCATAACATCTCTATTGTTTTGCACGATAATTATTACCAAGTAAGTACTTACTTAAGTGTAATTTTTTGTAAACACCCCTCAGGGGGTGCAGACTAGCTGCACCTATTGAGAGGATTTAGACGTCCCTCGCGGTACCCGAGTCTAACATACACTTACACTTACAACACTACACTTACGACTTTAACACTTTACACTCACACTTACATTTAGGGAGGCGATAATACCCTCTATGTGCTCTTCGCCTTAAAATTAAAAAAATCTTTATAAACAAATATAATATTTTAAAGTATAAAAAGGTTTACAAGAGTTAATTTATTTATAAGTTATACTTGAGGTAATAATTATCGTCCCTACGTATATCAAAGCTGAAAACAAAGCAATAAAGATTTCCTTGGTTTGATCACAAAAGTCTTGTTTGTATATTTTTAGTTTACTAAAATTCCGCAGTCGAGTTTTAGTTTTTAAACTTTAATTTTGTTTATATAGTTTTTAGTTTTAGGAATCCGAATCACACACCAACAAAATTGCATATCCTTTCAAATTGTGCAAAGTAATTGGAGTTTTGTGGATAACTCAGCCGCCTCCTGCACTAACAACAGCTACTGAATAGTTTATTTAATGATTTTACCCTATTTAGGGCGATATCCGTTAAGAAATGTTAAAGTACAGCCGCTTTACTGAATTACTACAAATGTCGGACAGCCAATGGCACGTTTGTGAACAAGAATCGGCCACAAATGTGTACGAGTGTGTGTTATTTTAAGGCGAAAAGCACATTGAGGCTATTATCGCCTCCCTAAATGTATCAGTGTAAAGTGTTAAAGTCGTAAGTGTAGTGTTGTAAGTGTAAGTGTGTGTTAAGACTCGGGTACCGCGAGGGACGTCTAAATCCTCTCAATAAGTGCAGCTAGTCTGCACATCAACGATATATACGTTGTAGATACTCACTTAGCAAATCAGTCGCACAGCTATGTGACGGTTCTTACTTTGACGCTAAGCTGAGGACTCTCGAGTATCTCTTCCAGGGCACTTCGCGATTCAGTCGCACAGTGATTATAGGAAATCAATCAAGTCAGACAGCGGCCAAAGGTCAACCGGTATTTTCGAAGAAAATTAATGCTTATTTACAACGCAAATTAAGATAGTGAAATTAAACTTTCAGACTAATGTAAGATGACAAAAGACATTTTGAAGCGAATTAACAAATCTCATTGTTGTAACGAAACTATTACCAAATGATTTCTGGTTATCGGAAAGTTTATTAATACGAATACACAATAGTCATTTATTTCATATAAATAAACTTTTTATTTATCGAAGTGTTATATCGAGAAAGTGAGTCAATAACAGACTCCTCTGCGGAAAAGGAGAATTGCTTTTTTCAGCCATATAGCATGCCTTCCAGAAACCCGACTTGTGAAACAGCTATTTAGCTATTTCTGGAAGATTAAAACGCATAATAATTGGTTCAAAGAGATCCAGAGTGATTTAGAAGAGTTAAATTTGACGGTGCCTCAAATTGAAGGTAGAGCAGAGAAGAGGATTCTAATGAATAAATATCTGCGATTCAAGCTAACAATACTTGAACGAAAGACCTACACCATAACTGATGAACAAAGGGCAGCCAGGTAGGACAGGATGAAGAAATTTTGGGAACGGAAGAAGAGGCTGAAACGCTAGTCTTTCAAAGCGATGTTGGACTTGGAGGTGCTCGAATGAGGGCGTAAACTAAAAAAACAAACTTTTTTTTTTTCAAGGCGAAAAGCACATTGAGGCTATTATCGCCTCCCTAAATGTAAGTGTAAAGTGTTTAAAGTTGTAAGTTGTAAGTGTTAAAGTTGTAAAATGTGTGTGATAGACTAGAATACCGCGAGGGACGTCCAAATCCTCTCAATAAGTGCAGCTAGTCTGCACCCCCTGCGGGGTATAAATAAACCGAAATAAATATAATATGAAATTAAAATTTTATATTGATTTTTTAAATTTGCTTCTATCACGTCTGCAAGACAGTTATTTTTAAATTATATTCCGCTGACAACGAGGCATTGCGAGCAGGAATGCTATGCGACTGCAAGACGGCAGCACAATTATTTAACACCCTGCGAGGGATAATTGGCAAGTTCAAAGTTTAAACGTTCTGTCATGTCGTCTTAATGCATTTCCGATGTAACGTGATAAGAGAACACAAGTGACAAAGAAATTTCAGTGCTGCTTAAGAATTTAAATATAAATAAAATACAGAAACGGTTATAGTATTCAACGCGGATAATGTAAAAAGCCGGAATGGTACTTTTGAAATTATCTGATACACACAAAAAGTCTGATGTTTTCTTTGATTTTTATTTACTTTTTTAAGTCGGCCAGTATTTTTAAATGGAGTAAGATGTGGTGACTTCCCTAAACTACTGCTTGCTACTCTTGTAGCGTAAATTTGCTTATGTGATCGGAGATTGCAGCGCTAATTTATATATGCATAATAATATTGATTATGCGTATGTATCGAATTAATAAACCAAATTAAATTAATAAAAAAAACCTGTGGAACTCGGGATATATATATATATATATATATATATATATATATATATAGATTTTATATATAAGGTTATATATACGAGGTTGATCAAATATAAACGAGACTGATTTTTTAAAAAATTTATTGCAAACTGAATTTTTTTCCGTGCAAAACATACATCCATAACCAGCCATAAGAAGTAGTATATAAGTATATGCTATACATATAAGAGCGTGATGCGTGACGGCAAACTGAATTTTTTTTCCGTGCAAAACATACATCCATCCCCCGCCATAAGAAGTATTCACTTCAAAAGATTCAGATACAGAGTGACGAAATTCGTTCGAACATATTTCCGTTACATTCTTTCGTTCGGGACTCTTTTTTCTATTCACTCCTCCAGGCAAAGCTAACATTAAAAGCTTCGTTTCAATAAATATCCAACGGGAACCAAGATGTAGTAGGAAAAATTTATAATAATCTTAAGTAAATAAATAACGTTATAGGAATAAAATGTAATAAATAAGTACCATGAACAAGTATTTTTAAATCGAAAAAACATTGTCAAACATGAATCAGAGACAAAAACAGACCAAAAAAACTAAACCCAATGTGGCTAAAGATAAAATTTACTGTAACCTTGTAAAACATACTATCGTGGAAGTGGTAATAATCGTTAATGGTTTGGTATTGTTATTTACAAAAAACATGCAACTTTCTGTACTTACAAAGAAATAGTTGCATATAGTGAAAAAAAACAACTATTCCATTCTGTTAATTGTTTTGGTTTTAGATTTTTCTTCCATAACATATATCATTATTAATTCTAGAATTCATGTTTTCCATAATATTTTACAAATATTACACAAGCAGACAGTGTAATTTTGCATACGTCAAGTGTTGATTAGATCAACACAAAATATATGTCAATAAACGACTAAGTTATCTGCGGTCGTTGAATAATTAATTTAATTGACTGTGAATAATTAATGCGCAAATATAATCCCAAGCGGCTAAGTCGCGTGGTAAGATCAATTAGGCCCCCTTCCATTGCACATTTACTTTTAAGTGTTCCGTGGACAACACTCGTTTCCGTCAACATTCCGTAAAGAATTGTTTTTATCAAGCTTAAAAGCAGTCGCATTGTGTGAAACGTCAACAATTGCATCTTGTGCTTACGCAAATTTTAGTTAAACTGTTAAAGTATGTCAACAAAATTAAGGAAATGGAAAGAAGGAATTACATAAACATAAATAACGGTAAAATATTGATTCGCGCAGCAATGTCACTTAAGGCAATCTGAAGAAGTGGTTCGGTGAGTGTAACTTTGTTCGTTCATTGGCTGTCACCGGAATGCACGTTACAGTGTTCATTTTGTTTTCCGTTACTTGTGCCGCTTTGAATGTGACCAACGTTAAAACCAATCGCAGTTCGTTGTTGCAATGCATGAAACACATCATCAACCGAAACGTCTACATCAAACCACTTTCGGTTACGTTCTTGCTAGAAGACGTTTCCCAATCGGAAACAGCTGAAGAACTACTTCGAGTTTTGGAAAATCCGAGATTAATTCAATCGAAAAACAACCTGACATCGCAAAATTCGATATACACGTTTTTTGTTCACCACAGTGTGGCTGTATTTCACAGTGTACTGAGACAAATCCATTACTCGGACAAACCTCTGTTTCTGATAATGTTATCAGGCGTTCAGAATAAATACTTGATGCAAACTTTGGAAGTGATATTTACAGAATTTTGGAAATTTAAATTTATAGGTGTTTTAGTGTTGTTTGAAAAGTGGAATAATTTACTAATTTACACATTCTACCCGTACAGCTCCATCGGATGTTCAATAGCTGGTCGTCCTGTGCTCGTTGATGTGTGGAAGCTGACAACGCAGACTTTCAAACACAATACCACCGATTTTTGGTCAATAAACGATAAGCTGAGCAACCTGCACGGTTGTCCTTTCCGCTGCATCGCCAAAAACAGACCGCCCGATTCGATAATAATACCCTTACCAAACGACCAGTGGTATCTCGACGGAAACGGTGGACTTATTTTTCAAGCTTTAGAAAAGAAACTGAACTTCACCGCGTTGATTGTAATGCCAGAGAACACAACAGTTCGCGACAGATTCGGTTATTCTTTGTACAGCAGCACTTCGCTGGTGGTGAGCGACAACTTACTCAAAGACGTGCACGACATAGCCTTCGGGACTTACTCGCACTTGATCTACTACAACCCCAAGCTGGAGTTTTCCCACAGCGTCGTGTCTGAACGCTTTCAGTGGTTCGCTCCGTGCGGTTCGGGAAGTTTACCGTCGTTCTGGCAGGACTACCACAAAGAGTTTTCCTCCATCACGTGGGCGCTGATCACGTGCACGATTTGCACAGCGGTGGCGATGCTGGCTGTTGCTTCGACCATTTTTTCTACAGGACGCCCCAGATTTCAGAACATAACCTTTCACGCGTTGTACGTCTGGGCGATCGTTTTAAATATGGGCGTCACTCCGGTCCGCCTGTCGAAATCAATGCGTTTCTTTTTATTCCAGTTCAGTATATTTTCTCTTATCGTGGCCGTGGCGTACGAAGCTTCTTTAAAAAGCATCCTAACCGTTCCCGAGGGAAGAGCGAATATAAAAAACTGGGACGAAATCGATAAGTTCGGTTTTAAACCGACAGGAGTGCCACAGTCGTACGAAGTACTTAAAAACGCTGCAAAACACAACGGAATACTACAAAATCTAGTCGATAAATTCAATATTAAAAGAACCGGAGAGTATTCCGAAGTAATCGAGCAAGTTACGATAGACAGAGACACCGCTATATTCGGTGTCGAAAGGTTCGTGCTTCATTATTCGACCAATCGTAATAACAAATCGACCACAGACCCGATCTGTCCAGTACCTAAGAGTGTTTTACAAGCGTTTGCATCGCCGTTTCTTTTACGCAAAGGGTCTTTTCTGTTGCCGATTCTGAACGATATAATCTACAGACTGAGCGAGAGCGGTATCACTTCCAGGTGGTGGGCAGACCGCCAGCCTAAGAAACAGAAACTTATTCCGGACCAGAGCACGACGTCGTCGCAGTTCCGCTTCTCTCAAGTGCAAGGAGTGCTGATCCTCCTCCTGATTGGCCACGTAACTGCCTTCCTTGTTTTTGTAATTGAAGTTGTGCACCATAGATACAATTTGTTCCGGCTCTAAATATACTCCGATATTCAGACAAGAGTTATTAGAAAAAAAGAATCTTTAATGTTGCTGAAAAAAAGGTCAAAGCGAGCCATAATTTGCCGAGATCACAACGTAGGACATTTAGAAAACTTTCTAAATTAATTTAAGTACTTCTTTAGCAATAACTAACCTAATGAATCAAGGTGTTTATGTGCAATTAGAAATCTAGTGTAATTTAATTTAAGTGGACAACTTTAAAGGATATCTTTGCATTTTATGTTACCTTAAGTTATTTTATACTATCAAGTAAATATTGTTTACAAAACTGTGAAGTTCTAAATATAATCTTATTCTGTATAAAAGTTTACGTTTGGTAAAATCGCAGCCCATAATTATCGGATTGTTTTCAAGTGGAAAAATGTTAAACGTTAATAATATCTTTAAGCAAATTTATACAATTTATACAATTTTTATAAAAATTTTTACCTTCGAAGTGATAATATTGGAGCGTCGAAATTGGGGCGCATAAAACCAATAATTTAAAAATTTTGTCCTCTAACTATTCGTGTATGATTTACCAAAATATCTTCATTAATTTCTGGTCTGTGGGTAGAACAATGCATTAAATACACATAATATTGAAACAATCCAACTTGTAGTTATAAACAGGAAACAAATGGATTTAGGACCTACCTTTATATAATATGTTTTTCTTGCATTGATATAAGAATCCATTTCCCACAGTTTGTCAGGGTTGCCGTGAAACACTCCGTATTGTGTTGGTTTTCTCGTACCATTTTGTGAAGTCCTAAATCACCATGAGACTATAAATTTTAAAATTTTGCGTGAGTATAAAACACCATATTATTATTTATTCAAATATTTAACATAATTTTTAAATATACAAACAATAAACGATGTTTCTAGAATATGAACTTAAAACATAAACTTAGAAACAAGAACAAAAACTTAGGTGGTTAGACTTATGTTGAAATACTAAACAAAAACTAAGAACGGAAACGCAAGGCTGCTACAATAATTAGTCAAAAATAAAAATCAAGACTGTTAATAAATAACATAAATATTCTGTCATTAGGTAGCAATTTATAGCAATTTAAATAACCAGTGAAAATATGGAACAGTTACCGTTTAGGATAGAAATAATATTTTAAGACCATATCTGCATCATTATTTTGTGTAAAAGGGCTTCTTTAGTTAATATAAACTAATATTTATCACCCCCATATTCACCCATATTTGATGTTGAGCACAATGCATAATGCAGGTAAATGTTACAAGGAAGATTAAAAAAACCAATTTAAATTCATAAATGTTTAATCTGTTCTTATACGTTCATAAAACATAATACGTTGACAGGGAATTAACACCCAGTATAAAATCAAGATATCTATAGGAAAGCTGGCAAATTATTAAAGACATTGTTTATTTAAACGACACATATTATAATTATGAATACTGTTAACAATCATTTGCAATATTTATGTTAGTTGTAAATTTTAGTATGTGTTAATTATGATGAAAATAAATTCAACTCTGTCAATTGTTATTTTCCTTCAATATCTAAATAAAGGTAATTTGTGAAAATGATAATTTCCAACTCATTCTTAATCATGATTTGACGGATGATCAATTATCAAATATATGTCCATACATACATATATATATATATATATATATATATATATATATATATATATATATCACTGTGTTCAGTAAAATGATCAGCCTTTCCTAGCTTCGTCAATTCTACTTTCGTTGACGCGTTTCGGAGAACCTCCATCTTAAAAAACTATATCTATACTCTATAATTGAGTATAGATATAGTTTTTGAAGATGGAGGTTCTCCGAAACGCGTCAACCAAAGTAGAATTGACGAAGCTAGGGAAGGCAGATCATTATACTGAACACAGTGATAATAATCCTAGCAGAAAAGAAGAAAAATATAAAAAGAATTTATATATATGTTACCGGCAAAGTATGAAACGCCGGCATTCTACAGAATGTTTAGGCATTGTATATAATGCAGGACGTTTTTAGGCAAGGTATGAAATATGAGAAGTATTACATACTTTCCCTAGGCATTGTATATAATACCTAGGCATTCTATAGAATGACGAATGCTATTTAGGCAAAGTATGAAAAAAACGTCCTGATGAGGTTATTCTGAATAAATAATGAGAGTGCCATTAAACAAAACATTAAAAATGCGTAAAGAAAAATGAAAGTTGTACAAAACATAATGTATGCCTTTCTTATTAAGAGAAACAAAATTTGCATATAAAAAATAAGAAATTAACCTACTTGTTGCCATGGCAGGCTTGAATGACATTTTGAATTACATTTCATTACATTTTTCATGCAAAGACATTTCACACTTTGGCACTTTGTTTTACACATACATTTGACGAATCCTTGGCCGCTGCCACTGGACTGAGCAATTGCAACTGACCGGAGAGGAATTTCGTGGTCAGGAATATCTTCAACTCTAAACAAGTTCTTAGGGCATAAAGTGAATTAAGATCTCGCGTATAATTGTTTTAATATTCCTTCAGAAGTTCCAAGTCGATAGAAACCATCCTCTGTCACACTCATTACAGCTGCCAATATATTGCGCGAATTACCTCGCCCCTTTGTCGACGTCAGGAATAAGAACGCGCCTAGTGTACAAATTTAAGTAAAATTGCGTATTTTGACACTCCCGTACAAACCGCAAAGTGCAACTGACAAATTCTGAGCTTGAGGCGTGCGTTAAAAGTCACGTGCCTTGCCACTTATATATATATATATATATATATATATATATATATATATATATATATATATATGTGTGTGTGTGTGTGTGTGTGTGTGTGTGTGTGTGTGTGTGTGTGTGTGTGTGTCCTTAGCACTCACTTTTGCTATTTCGGTCTTGGCACGATAAATCGATTTAGAGCCTAAACGTAAACATTTCGAAATTAAATTTTCTCGATCATTATTAATTCTTTCCTTAAACTTTACCAGAAATATAAACACAATAAATAGAAATTATTGAATAAACTGCACAATTTTCGTTTTAAGAAAGCAAAAAGATAAACAAATATTACATAAACCATATCGTTCTCAGATACTCCAAAACTTGAAAATTGGTTTTTCGTAAGTTAGAAAAAGTCGAAAAATATGAAAACAAAACTACACCAACAAAAATCAAATTGAACTTTTATAGACTCAGATTACAACAAAACATAAAAGCTTACATTAAAATCTCAAAAACTGATTCGCCCTTCCCCGACCGTCACTCTTGTTTTTGGTATTTTAAGGCGGAAATTGAGGCTATTACTGTCTCCCTAAATGTAAGTGTAAGTGTAAGTGGTTGTTAGACTCGGGTACCGCGAGGGACGTCTAAGTCCTCTCAATAGGTGCAGCTAGTCTAAACTTTACAAAGATTGTATCGTATAGTGATAAATATAATTATATTTTTTTTATTATTACAACAAATTTGTACAACTTAGACCCTATACATTCTTACAGCATTCAAAACGCATGTGTTTAAAATGCATCAGTTTAAAGACTGTACTGTCAACAGATGGAAATTCGGCCAAGAGGGAATTAAAAGAGAAGACTTGATGATGAGTTAGAAGAGCAAGAGGACCCAGATAACCCTTGCACCTGGCCACAACTGGGGATAGTTAACAATCTCACAATGAACTTGTGTTTGTGAACTCAGTCTTTAATTGCGATTCTCCGAAACTTGTGTTTTTTGAAGTGACTACTTCTTATGGAGGGGTATGGATGTGTTTTGCACGGGAAAAAATTTTTTTAATGTATTTTTGAAGTGAAAACTTGTACGTTCGCGCCATTATATTACTTACCCAGTCCAACTTAATTATTTAGTTTTGTATCAAGTGTTAACTGTGTAACAGTGACGTTTTATACGTTTATTATATATTGTTAGTTGTGAATAATAACTATTTAAATTATTTTAAACGCCATTATACTACTTAACCAGTCCAACTTTATTTGGTATTTAGTTTTATGACAAGTGTTAACTGTGTAACAGTGACGTTTCATACGTTTATTATATATCGGTAGGTGTGAATAATAAATATTTAAATGACATTATACTACTTACCCAGTGCAACTAAATTATTTAATATTCAGTTTTGTGATATGTGTTAACTGTAGGCTACAACAGTGACGTTTTAATAATATTTTATACTTCTTAATAAAATATTTTAAATTTGAAAGTTTGTGTGTGTGTTTTTGTTTGTTATTCAATCACACATTAACTACTGGACCGATTGAGATGAAATTTAAAATGAACATGATTTAGGTACCAAAAATCTATGTCTTGGCAAAAAACCATAAAATATTGTATTTAGAAATATATTAAACTGAAATAAACGTACTCATGATTTTGAAAATCGACTATAAATTTTATTACCCACATTACAATTGCGGGTGAAGCCGCAACGGGTAACAGCTAATTAAATCATAATAGTGAAAGAAGTATACAGTCATGCATGCCAAAAGAAGTAGTAATTTCTGTCGGTCATTCCCATGACTGCCTACTTTTTTCATCATTAGGAACAATTTTTCAAAAACCGTGCAAGATATTTAAATTTTTTTAATGTTATTACTTACAAATAGTGTATATTTTTAGTTTGAGCAGAGGGAATGTTGATACAAGAATTGGTTTTATTTATAATAAGCAGTAAATTAATTATTTTTTATTGATTTTTTAAAATTTTTAATAAAAATAATATTTAAAAATGAGAAAAGATATGAAAATAGCATCTGCTCTTATTGATAAGGTGTTTGTAGGGAATAACACAAAAACAGTTTTTTTTCATTATCGTGTATGGTTGTTGAAAAAATATACCTTAAAAGTACCAAAAATTAACTTGAGATAGGGAGATAGGGACACCCGACTCGCCTTAAGGAGGGCTAATGTTTTTAGAACAGTTTTTAATATCTGCTATTTAGGTGTGTTTATGCTGATGGCATCGAATGCAAAACTATCTGAACTTCGGACTATGTTTTGTCTACACTTTTACAAACAAAAACACTCGAAAACAGTTTAGCAAGTTACTGAGAACTGGGTCGAACACAAACAAGCCCAGCTTTGCTTTGCAACAAACTTTAACAATAACTGTTTCTGTTTTAGGTTAGGTTATCAACACATGCAATATCAAGCTACTGAAAATTAACGGCCGCTATAACCAGTACGGTAAGAACTAGACCAGAGTGTTTGAAATGCGCACCAATCCTGATTCTTATATGGGGGTCATACATTGGAATAAATTGAACTGTGTGTAACGAAACTATATTGTATTTAAATAGTTTCGGAACAACTGTTCCTAGATAGCAAATACAATCGATATTAACAATGTTGTGAACTATGTTAGAGACAGGCAAGAGAGGTGAGGACAGTGGGACAGTCCTTAGTTGAACAGGGCTGCCATTTGTAAACATCGTAACGTTACTGATTTTGGATAATTTATTCGTTTTTTTAGATTTGATATAATGTTTACTTTTCAGTTACTTATTAACTTGTTTTCGTTGGAAAATGAGATGCTACAGCCATTATGGTAAAACCCAGACCCTGGACCTTGAAACAAAGGCACTTTTTTGTGCCAGATGTCTAGAGCACTTTTTGAGATATTCATAAAAAGTATACATACATATATACTTTTAAAAAAGTATATATCTGTTTGGCCATTCACTACACAGGACAGGGCAGGATATTCGAGTCCTCTCAAGGTTCCCAATGGTGTCAACCTGTATCTCGGTGTGAATGTAATTAGTCAAGTACAAGTCAAACACGTCTCGCAGTCAGCTGATTAGACCCTAATCAAATCCTCGTCAAAGCCGGGTTAACTACATCCTAACTGAATAATCTCTGTGTGTCAACCAGTACAATAGTACTAACACAACTCGGGTACACCATATAGGTTATTAAGAAAAACTACATTAATACGTATATTAGATTACTGTGTGTGTTATTAGTTACCTAACCTTTTTCACTTCATACAGAATGGAAACAATGGGGAAGGGAGAGAGAGAGAGAGAGGGAGAGAGAGAGAGAGAGAGAGAGAGGAGAGAGAGAGGAGAGAGAAAGAGAGAGGAGAGAAAAAGAGAGAGAGAGGAGAGAGAGAGGAGAAAGAGAAGAAAGAGAGAGTTTTTTTTTTTTTTTTTTGGAGTTTAACGTCTGACTATTGTGCACACTTGGGCTAATGCAGACGGTGGGAATGATTTATAGAGAGAGGCGAGAGAGAGAGGAGAGAGAGAAGACAGAGAGAGAGAGAGAGAGAGAGATTTTCATGAGGAACAGACGGTAAATGCCACTTTCCTTGAACTCGGGGGAACACAAAACGAATAGGTAATATATCAAAATTTCAAAATCGACTTTTCCATTATCACCATCATCATAACTCTCTGTGCATTCGTGTTATAATTCAAAAATAAAAAGATACATCATTGCGTATTAATTTTAAATTCCCCTTCGTGCTCGAGCCATTTTAAAAAATTCTGTTATTGAACCAAAAATAAAAATTATGTATCATGTTTTCTTCTACTTTTTATTTTAATTTGGGTAATACGTTCCAAAGCACGACACGATGACAACTATAGCTTTAATAAGAGAATTGCATTATTTTTTTCTTAAAAATTATAGTTACATGTATTGTATTTTATTAAACAATCTCGTATTTATTGTTATTTTAATTACGATTTTTTTCTAAAACACGATAAATTCCCATAGATAGTTATACAACATAACCTGAAACTTAGAGCCTATCAGCTGTTCAATGAAATCAGCTGATCGTTACGAACAACTGATCTTTTAATATAACTACCAAAATTAAATTAACGATTCCTTTCACATATTTATATCGTGTTCTGGGCCCAGTACTGTACTTGCTTTACACACGGGATATACCAGTGATGGAGAACACCACTATGGCCACCTTTGCAGATGACACAGTTGCGGAAAATGTGGAAGACGCAACTAACAAGTTACAAAATTCTGTTAATAAGATCACTAAATGGACAGAGAAATTGAGGATCAAGCTGAATGAGAGTAAATCAGTGCATGTCAACTTTACAAATCGTAAAGTTGTTCCAGTGGCAGTCACTATCAACTTACAAATAATTCCATATGAGAATTCAGCTAAATATCTTGGAATGAATTTGGATGCATAACTTAGGCGGAAAGAACATGTCAAAAAAAAGCTGAACATTAAATTCAAGAAGACGCAGTGGCTGTTGGGAAAGCATTCACAACTCTCTTTGCAAAACAAGCTGCTGATATATAAGCAAGTTCTAAAGCCTGTGTGGATATATGGTATCCAACTGTGGGGTTGTACCTAGAAAACAAGTGCGATGATCCAAACATTTCAAAACAAAGTACTGCGAAGTATCTGCAATGCTCCGTGGTATGCACGAAATGACGACATTCATCGGGACTTTGGAGTTCCTACCGTTGTAGAAGAAATTAAATTACATGCAACGTAACATAAAAAGAGACTGGCGACACATTCTAATGTGGAAGTACTGCCGCTTCTAAGGACCAGTCAGGATCAGCGCAGATTGAAAAGGACTAAGTCTTGTGATTTGATGCGTTAGTGAAGTGGGGATCTGGCTGATGGGTCGGATCTTGGATATACCTTCATGTAGTTGACTCTAGTGAATGAAATATTACTTAATAAGTCATGTGACTTAGTTGCATATATATATATATCGGTTTCCTTAGCCGCCTCGGTGGCCTAGTTGATATCTTACTAGGCTTTCACCCCGAGGACCCTGGTTCGATTCCCGGCCAGGGCTTCGCATTTTCATACGCTATAAATCATCCCATCGTCTGCATTAGCCCAAGTGTGAACAATAGTCGGACGTTAAACACCAAAAAAAAATTATATATATATATATATATATATATATATATATATATATATATATATATATATATATATACGAGGGCTATTCAGAAAGTAGATTACGTTTTGGATAAAAAAAAACTAAGTACAGGAAAAAAATTTTATTATATACATTTGAAAGAGGAACTAAAATACTATTTTTCGACATAATCGCCAAACAAATTTAGACATTTGTCATATCGGTGAACTAGCTTTGAAATTCCCGTGTCGTAGAATTCCGCCGCCTGTGACGCCAGCCAGTCAGTCACGCCCGTGAGGGACAGGAAAGGTGTTCTTCTGGTTGACTTCCTAGAACGTGGAGCAACCATAAACTCAGAAAGGTATTGCCAAACATTACGAAACTTAAGACGAGCTATCCAGAACAAGCGGAGAGGAAAACTGAGTGCAAAAGGGTTGTTTTTGCACGACAATGCCCGCCCTCACACGGCAAATCGAACAAAAGACGTCTTGACGGCCTTCAAGTGGGAGATTTTCCCTCATCCACCCTATAGTCCGGACCTGGCACCTAGTGATTTCCACTTATTCCCGAAGATGAAGACTTGTCTTGCAACACAGCGCTTCGATGACGACGCAGATCTCCGCGCGGGCGTGACTGACTGGCTGGCGTCACAGGCGGCGGAATTCTACGACACGGGAATTTCAAAGCTAGTTCACCGATATGACAAATGTCTAAATTTGTTTGGCGATTATGTCGAAAAATAGTATTTTAGTTCCTCTTTCAAATGTATATAATAAAATTTTTTTTCCTGTACTTAGTTTTTTTTTTTATCCAAAAACGTAATCTACTTTCTGAATAGCCCTCGTATATATATATATATATATATATATATATATATATATATATATATATATATATATCGGTTTCCGCAGTGTAGTGGGTTTTGAACTCACGACCATTTATAAACATAAATTATAGTACTGAACCAGAATGCACGTAGAAATTAACAATTAAATTCAATTCAAGAGTACTAATTATGTGTTTAGGACTAAAGTGACGTTTTACGTTATTCGTGTTATCTCGAGTTTCTATTACGCCTGCTCAAAAACTGTTTCACTTCAAAAACGTAAAAGTGACTAAACAGTTCCTTTTTTTATTAACAATCACAACACTTTTTTAATGCTTACTACAGCTTGTAGGTTAACCGAGTTAGCGAGTAAAAACCAATAAGATAATTTGTTGATTATTGTCTACAGTACACAAGACTAAGGTTATGTTTCCCATTTTTGTCGATAATTCACTTATTGTTCGAGATAGAATAAAAATATATTATTTTTTAATTATTATAATTTTTTGTAGGAAAATGTTTACAATACGACCATAGAATACCTGTAATTTTCAAAATTTCATTTTAACCAATTTAAAACGTCTACATTTAATTATGTTTCTAATTCCTAACGTACGGTTTTATGCCGAATTCACAAAACCCAAGAATCGAATAATTGATAACACCGTCTGTAGTCTACAATTGAGTTAAGGCCTGACAATACAACCAAGGGGATTTCTCCTCGGGGAAATTAACTTTAATTTTTAATTCACTTTCCAATCTGTCATTCCTATAATACAATATAACTGGAAGCAAGGTGAAGGAAAAAATAACAAAATTTAATTTACAAATATGTTTTTGTTTTTCGTTTTTAATAAAAAAAAACATTATTACTTACTTAAACTGCAAGTGGGTATTGGAGGCTTTACGACGTCTGTGAGTGTTACTTAACTTTTAGTAAATTTCTATAAGATGACTAGCATTACCCGTCGCGGCTTCGCCCACGAAACTTAAACTGTTTCAGTAATGTAATAATTTAGAAACATAAAAAAATATATTAATAAAAGCGTGATCATCTAAACTCGTGATTATTTTACAGTGAATATATAAAAATATTATAACCTGAATATGTTGTTTTATTGTCTTCAAACGTGTTCCATTCGAATTCAAGAAAATCTGATCAAGAATATTTTTGTTCAATACAAACATTTATACCTATTCTATATTTTTGTCCTTTTAGGGGATGAATTCGGGAGAAAATACTGAATTGCGTGTATCATAATTTGTGTTTTAAAATATTTTGTTTACTTTTAAGAAAATTCGATAGAAAATATTTTTTTCCAATGCAAACACTCTTTTTTCTCCCATGATAACTCTTTTCCCATTTTTATTCTTTTAGGGGATCAATTCAGAAAAATGTTGAAATATGTGTTTCATAGCATATTTCTAGAATATAAGATAAAAAAATATTTTTTCAATACAAAATTTTACCCCTTTTTTATATTTTATACCTTCTTTCAATCTCTTTAGGGGATGCGTTTTGGGGAAAAGGTGAAAAATATATTTCATTACTTATACTTAAGCGTGACTATGTTACGTTTTAAGAAGGTTAGATGAAAAACATATTTTTTCCAATAAAAATTGTTGTACCTCATGTTTACCTCTTTAAGGGTTGAATACTGGAAAATCGTTTTTCAGTGCACCCTTTTTTCAGTGCATGTCGACAATATTGTAAGAAGGTACCCTGAAAATTTCAAGTCTTTAGCTATAATAGTATTGGCTGTACGTTGATTATTAAATTTGGAGTGGGTTAGTAGTTTAATGGTGTTAAAATAACATTTTTACAAAATCCTTTATTAGTGCACCTTGACATTGATGTAAGAATGTACCTTGAAAATTTGAAGTCTCTAGCTATAATAGTATTGGCTTTACGTTGATTATTAAATTTGGACTGGGTTAGTAGTTTAATGGCGTCAAAATCACATTTTTGCAAAATCCTTTCTTAGTACGTGCTTACATATTAAAACAAAGGTATCCTCAAAATTTCAAGTCTCTAGGTTTTATAGTTCGGGCTGTACGTTGATCAGTCAGTCAGTCAGGACATTGCCTTTTATATATATATATATATATATATATATATATAGATTGATCAGTTGCGACTGTTAAGTCACATTGTTGTCTGTAGAATATGTTTTCAGGAAGATAGTGTTGTTCTAGAGTTAATTAGGTCAGGCAATTACACGTACAGTAAGCAGGACAGATTGTAACTGTAATAGATGCAAAGCCGGCGAACATTACATTAGTCCGTACAGATGCATAACTACTGTGTTCCATACCCGAGTGACTACTGAAGTCAAACACTCGTTGAAAATAAAATTACAGTCTCGATTAACCGTTACCCATTTAACCGTCAGTTTCTACTAACCGTTAGCTTAATTATTTTCATTTTTTAATTAGTCTTCCACAGTAAATAATTTGTAATAAATAATAAAAGTAACCTTCTAGACAAAATAAAACAGTAACTGGACACGGCTTACGTAGAAGATAAACGGGCAGCTGACAGTAATTGCTACCCTAAGGAAACACTGATAATCGAAAAGTAAACGAGCCAATCATGAAGTATAGAAACACTTCAAATAGTGTCAAAGAATTCCGAAAGAGTGCACAAATGTTTCTATTGAGAGACAAACACTCTCACACTATTTACGATAATACCATTCAGCGTATAAGTCGGTCACGTAACAGTCACATGAATACTTGTTAAAAAGGTGAAGTACGGATAATTTACTGTATTAAAGACCTACGTATGTAAAATTTATATAATACCCAATTAGAAATAATTAATAAATTTAAGAGTTTAATTAGATTTTCCAAAAATAATAATAATAAAACATTCTGAGCTATAAACAAAATATGTTATTTTCATCGATCGCCGAAAGTACTGGTAAGTCTATTTCTGTCATCCGTCACTCCAACGGTGCATATAATGATGTTTAAACGAGACTCTACTGTGTATTAATCCCTTAAAAGCAAATTTACTGAGTTAAAAGTTGTCTACTGATGAATGCAGCAGAAAGTCAATTTCACAATTAAATATGTAACTAAGCAAATATTTTAACTGTAATTTACGAAAGCTTAGTACACATTACATTATTCTGCAGAGATAGATAGACAATAAAACGTATGATGTAACCGGGTGACTACTGAAGTCAAATTAAGAACTTGCTTGAAGTAAGGTTAACGCTAATAATTTCTTAACAAATGATTAGAATATTTTATTATAAAGTGTTCTACTTATGAAGGAAACAGTACTTCTTAAAATACTCGTATGTATCACATCAAGTATTTTAAGAAGAGCATATGATAATTCACTGACTTTACGTTTACGGTAAGAAGGTATTGTAACTGTAATATATGAAAAAAATGATTTGCTTAGATACACAGATTTTATGAAGTTCTAACTAGATGACTACTGAAGTCAAATTACTTGCTTTAAGTAAAGTTAACGCAATAATTTGTTAAATTGTTAACACCCCGAATGAGTTACAATGTTTCCAATAGATGAAATATATAGCAAAGCATAGAAAGTCTATATCACAATGTGTAAGTGTTCTAGAGAGAATCAGGCCAGACGATAAACACCACACTTTATGTTTAGAGTAAGCAAGTATTGTAAATGTAATTTGTGTGAACCTGGTACACACTACATTATTAGTCTAGATATGTGTTCTTACGTGTTCTTAGTCTATTGTGTTCTTTACGTCTTCCTAACCGGGTGACTACTGAAGTCACATTAAGCACTCGCTCAAAGTAAGGTTAACTTTTTTAAATCTAATCAACTATTTTACAATATTTACGAAACATTTACATATTGTACGGCGTTTTCTACAGAAGGAACAAACATTTGTTCAAAAAGTGAATCGAACAATGTTTCTGTGTGAAGAATTAGGCCAGGCAATAATTCTCGGAGTTGGTGCACACGTTAAGCAGAATTGTAGCAGTAACTTACACAAACATTACACTAGTCTGTAAAGATACATGGATGGTGTTTGAATCTTAGATGTAAAACGGTAACAACTACTGAAGTCAAATTTCCTAAAGTAAGTTGACTCCATTAAGTTAACAAAAGTTTCAAAGTTTCTACAACGTTTTACGCTCAAGGAAGGAACAGTAGGCCTAATGAATCTAAGTCAATAGAACAACGTATAAATATTCTAGGGAGAATTGGGTCAGACTTTATGCATACAGTACGCGTGTAAAATGGTA
>CM040184.1:66615453-66745453 GCA_022606455.1 Callitettix versicolor
TGAATTTACTTTATCAAGCCTCTATCGAGTGACGTCATCTACTGCTCTTGTACATAAATTTTAATCACACCTGGAGTACAGCATAGTGTTACACCAGTATATACAGTAATATTAAACATCACTTAACTGTAAACAGTAGATCACAGTAATATGAAAGAGAAATCATGAACTTGTTATGTCCTCTTTTGAAGTTGCTTCAGTTACTAGCGTACTCGCTTTGGGAAACTGACTATTGGAGCGGCCATCGTAGTTAAACCCAAACCCAGAACCTTGAAATTAACACTGATTATGAAAAATAAATTTTGATAGGTTGTTAAAACACACACACACACACACACACTCGCTGAATATTTATACAGTGTGTGTGTGACTATATATATATATATATATATATATATATATATATATATATATATATTGCATGTACTACAATATATATATATTGCATGTACTTGTTAATATATATATATATATATATATTAACGATTTTGGTTCAGTTAACTACTATCACAAAAAACCCCGTTCGGGATTCGACGACAAAAAAAGTATAATCACCTCAATTTCTCAAGTAGATTGATTATTTACTGAAACATTAATGTAAACGCAGCTAAAGTTAGTTTTTATGTTCTAAAATTATAATATACTAAATTGACGCTTTGGAAGTAATTCCAAACACTCCCAAAAGAACCCGGATTCGTCTCAGGATTTGATTTGTTTTTTAGATAACAAAACTCATAAATCTACATGTCTGGCTCGATTTTTAACAAAATTCAGTGAACCGGTTTTCGAAAATTTAAGTTAGATTTTGCAGTCTGTGAATAACACAAATTCAAATTGAATTTTTTGGAGAAATAATTGAACTTGAGAAAGTTTATTTTATAAATAAAGACTTAGGCTAGCTGTGTTTCGAAAATTATGATTTTTTTTCAAAAGGAATCAGTGTTAAATCGATTGTTTGGAAGTCACAAAAATTGCTCTTTGGTAACTGCCGTTGAAATGTTCTTTTAGACCGTCAATGGAACAAATTAAAGTGGCCTAATTTCTTTACAAATTTTTGCTTAGGTTCAGCACATCCAAATTTGAAATTAACAAGTACAGTGCTTAATGTAACAGCATAAATAATATAAAATATTTAAATCTCACGTTTCTTGTTTTGCTTTGACGAACATAATACGAACAAATTTCCTTATTATACTATGTGCATAAAAAGAAATACAGACACACAAACAAACGCAAAGTTATTCTTTGAAATAAGTCATACATAATGCAAATAGAACTGAAGACAAAGGAAAGCAGATAAGAATAGAAGCGCATTTTCAGTCTGAATATATTTCTAAAATCATTTTCTCGTAATATTCTTTGTCTTTTAAGTGAGCACTTGATGTATTTTCTCTGAAAATGTTTCTACTTGCAGATTTTCCGAAAGACTTTGTTAACTCTAGTGACATTGAAGCAAATATTTTTCAATACAAATATATGTGAAATAAGTTTTATTACTTTATGAAAAAACGTAAAAAGATAAGTACCATATTATTAAACAGAGTTTTAGATGTTACCCCAAATTTTGATATTGTTTTCGAACTAAAAGTTTTTATTATTTCTTTATTTTTACAAATTTATTATTTACTAGCTGTTACCCGTTGCGGCTTTGCCTGCAATTATAATGTAAGCAATAAAATTTATAGTCAATTTTCAAAATCAGAATAGGTCATTTCATTTTAATATATTGCTATATACAATATTATATGATTTATGGTTTTCGGCAAAGACATATCAATTTTTGCTACTAGATACGCTAAAACAGGGTCCTGTCATATTTTAATCAAATACAGTATTATTAAAAAGTCATTATTATACAATTAAACTGGAATAGTATTGTGTTTATCTCAGATACCTAAAACGTGTTCACACCAAATGTAATCTCATTTGGTCTAGTAGTTAAAGTGTATTTGAATAACAAACAAATGGCTTTGCCCGCAATCATAATATACATTAAAGATCATGCATTACCGTGTTAGGACCAACAACCGTGTTGGTTAAGTTTTGGAATACTCTTTAAAAAAAATTAAGGTTTTTTCCTGCATCACCTTTTAACCCAACAACCGTGTCAGTTAGGTTTAGAGTACTCTTTTTAAATAAATAAATAAAGGTTTTTTAATGCTTCACCGTGTTAGGCCTAACAACCATATTAGTTTGCTTTTGGAGTATTCTGTAAAAAAATATAAAGATTTTTCACGCATCACTATGTTAGGCCTAACAACCGTGTCAGGATATGTAGCCTAGTATTTTTTAAAAAAATATAAAGGTTTTTTGACGCATCACCGTGATAGGTCCAACAACCGTGTCAGGATATGTAGTACTCTTTAAAAAAATATGAAGGTTTTTTCACGCATCACCGTGTTAGTTAAGTTATGGAGTACTCTTTAAAAAAAATATAAAGTTTTTTTCCATGCATAACCGTATTAGGCCCAACAACCGTGTCAGTTAGGTTATGGAGTACTCTTTTGAAAAAAATAAATAAAGGTTCTTTTAATGCATCACCGTGTTAGGCCTAACAACTATGTTAGTTAGCTTATGGAGTATTCTTTAAAAAAATATAAAGATTTATCACGCATCACTATGTTAGGCCTGACAACCGTGTCAGTTAAGGTTTGGAAACTCTTTAAAAAAATAAAGGTTTTTTCACACATCACAATGATAGGCCCAACAATCATATCAGTTAAGATATGTAGTATTCTTTTAAAAAATTTAAAGGTTTTTTCACACATCACCGTGTTAGGCCTAACAACCGTGTCACTTAGGTTATCCACTATTCTTTTAGAAAATGGGTTTCCTATCATCCAAACCCGTTTTAGACGTATTTTTATTGTTTTACTGATCTGTAGATCAGTAAAACAATAAAAATACGTCTAAAATCAGTACAACACGGTACCGATTTTCGCCGGTAGCAATTTTGAGGTTATGTTGGTCACTTTTATTTTCGATTTTTATCGTACTTCTCCTGCTTTCATATTTTGGATTCTTGCTTTTGGGCACATAATAAAGCATTTTAGTAAGAAAAATATCGAAAACTCCAATAGATGCTGCAATGCATATTTACCATTTTTTCATATAATGTAATTACACAAATATATATACTACCTTACAATTAAAGTATCCTAATAAAATTGTATATAATATATATATTCTGCACTCTGCTTTAAAAACATTGAATAGTCTTAAATGAAAAATACCAGATTGTGATTATTAGATGAAAATGTAACATTAAAAACAATAATTTTGCAATAAATAAAACATAGATTAAGATTTGTAAAACTGGATTAGATCTATGTCCATCTCAGGTGCCTAAATCTCATGTTCAGTAAACAGTAATTAAACCTAACTATAGTTAACAGATGTTACAAAACTAAAAACTGATAATTATTTTGGGCTGGGTAAGTAGTATAATGACGTTTTGTAAAATAGGAATAGGCCTATATATATATATATCTGATACTTAAACCATATACGTACCAAATTTCATCTCAATTGGTCCAGCAGTTAAAGCGTGATTGAATAACAAACAAACAAACAAACACACAAACTTTCAGAAATATAATATGAATAAGATTTTTAACTTTATTTTTACAAATTTTTTCCCTAACACGTCATTGTTATTGTCTTTTTGTTTAAGCAAAATTTTTGAGGTTAGGTTTTCTTGAACTTAAGCTACACGCTTAATCTACGATACAATTAAATATTCCCTAAAACAATTTCAATTGTTCGCTTAATTTGTTTGAAACAATGTTTTAGAATGCCCGACAACAAATGGAGCCATTTACGAATAGCCGAGACATCTCAATTAAATTTTAACAGACCGTTAATTACTTCTACGAAATTAATGTTTAGTTTACATTTTATTGAAGTAAGCCTTAAAGGATAAAATAAAGCTACTAATAAATTCAGTAGTTTTCCTTATTACTGTATATAAAAGTATTCCAACTTAGAAAATAGCTTTAATTAATTTTCTACAGTAAAATGTTTTTATATTCTTCGCAATCAAGGAGGAAAACTATGGTTATTACTAGGTAAAATTATATATTCGTTAAAAATGCATCAAAATGAAATATTTCAAATGTATTTGTATGCTCAGGATCGATTGCGAAACAACTTTCAGACTTTCGTCTGTCTGTCTGTGTCACGATATTTGTATGGATCAATCGATTGACTTTGTAACTTTGTAACACTAAACCAAAACTGCCTGGAATAGAACCATAAAGCTCTTCAGCACTTATCAAAAATTGTGAGACTAGGGACAAATCCTAAATGGGTAAAAATGTTCAAAAAGGGGGCTCAATTATATCGAGTGGGGTATAGAAATTAAAGAAAATTGTGCACTGAATCCGAATATGCCGTTAGTATTTAAGAACTTAGGGTTTTTCAGCCCTTAATTTGTTTCTAATGGATTCACTTTGTTTTTTTTCCAAGAGGTAGATTCAACTACAACTAAAATGGTGACGTGTTATTCTTTCGATAACAAGACATGCGGTTATTTTTTTTTATTTATACATCCTTTGTTTCCGGTTCCGTAAATTATCTTCCTGTTTATTTTATTTATTGATTTCCAAATATCGCTGTAGTACATAATAGAAGAGCGTTAAGTTTTTAAAAACGTGTTTTTATCGAGACATGTTTCAGCGTAATCTTAGTAATAACCCTTTTTCCAAGTGTAAATCGCACATAACTTCGGATATTAATGCAAATCTTTTGAGTAAAAATCCCTGCAAATATAGTTAGTTTTTTTAATATTCAATAACGAGTGAGTTTTTGTGCCAAATATTCAAGAACAAATCATTAGTCTTTAAATCGATTTGCTACCCTGTGTCAAGCGTTAGCGAATGGTCCGAATCACATGCTCCCCCATTGTATTTGAAATAAATACCAAGATGGCGGCTGAAAATACCAATCCTGTCAAAATTAAGTAATTGAAAATGATTTAACAATGATCGGCTTAGTCCGAGAGCGAATTGAAGAAATGCAGAAGAACATTAAATATAACCACAATCAATCACGTTTTAAACTATTGCGGAACGCAGCTGTCTCGTTAACGTGATGGAAGTGAATTTCCAAAAAAAGCAACAATATCAGTCACCAATTTGAATAAATAAAACTTCATCATCGTAATCGGCGCTAAAAATTTGAATAAATTAGCACTTTTAATTGATGCAGATTGTAACGCTAATTTAGATGGTGAAAAAAGTGTTTTAAAAACATTATAACGTCAGGTTGTGGAACGGCCGCCATTGTTGTAACGTAAATAGAATTTATTTTGGGTTACGTACTTGTCCAAGCTATTACCAAACTTGATTTTTGTGCTGAATTTCAATCATATATAAGTGTTTCACTATCATCAAACGTTTTTTCTAGATTTCACTATAAGCGTTCATTTCAAGGTCCGGGTCTTACTACAATAGCTCAAATACGAGCTATTGTGAAAGTTGGAAAGGCATCTTACTCATTGATTTCTTACCGCGTGGTCAAACAATCAAAGCAGATGTTTATTGCGAGACACTTAGGAAATTGCGCCGCTCAATACAGAATAAGCGCCGAGGATTGCTGTCAAAAGGTGTTGTTTTTCTTCACGACCACAAAGTGACGAAAAACCTCCTACAGGAATTTGGCTGGCGTGTTTGACCATCCTCCGTACAGCCCTGACTTCGCTCCTAGCGACTTTCATCTGTTCTTACATCTCAAGTCTTTCTTTGACGGTCAACACTTCAACAATGACGAAGAGCTGAAAGAAAATGTTTCCAACTGGTTGAAGACACAGACGGCAAACTTCTATGAAGAAGGTATACAAAAACTTGTGCCACGCTATGACAAATGCCTGCAAAATTTCGGCAGTTATGTGGAAAAGTAGTTTAAGAGTTGTAGAATTTTGTGCAATAAATAATTTTTCTGTATCTGTACACAATTTAATTTTATTACCAAACGGAACTTACTTTCTGGCGTACCTCGTAGTTCATTAAAAAAAATTGTTAAAACTGTCAGTATTTATAGAAAAAAATGAACTAAAATAGTTGCGGTATTTTAAAAAACGATTTAAAACACCGTTTACCCGAAAATATTCAGTCCGTACCAACGATCGGCGGTTTTTCAAAGCGATCCTGAAAAGCAACCGGCAAATTACGGAGGAAAATTTTAAACCCGTCCCGTAAAGTAACTCGGCCATTTTTCGGAAGTGTTGCATGCAATTAGAAACCCTTGAAAGTGCTCATGTGTAGAAATACTTATATTAATATATAAAAGAAGAAGTCCTGACTGATTGATTCATAATCAACGCAGAGCCAAAACTATTTTAGCTAGCGACTTGAAATTTTCAGGGTACATTTATGTTACCATATAGGCGTGCACTAAGAAAGGATTTTGCAAAAATTTGATGTTAACGCCATTAAACTACGTCTCCAGTCCAAATTTAATAAACAACGTACAGCCAATACTATTATAGCTAGAGACTTGAAATTTTCAGGGTACCTTCTTACAACAACATAAAGGTACACTAAGAAAGGATTTTTCAAAAATTTGATTTAACGTCATTAAACTACTTACCCAGTCCAACTTTAATAATCAACGTATAGCCGAGATTATAATAGCTAAAGATTTGAAATTTATTATATATATATATATATATATATATATATCACCATTTCCCAAAGCTCATCCCCTAAAGAGACTGAAAGGGGTAGACAATATAAAAAAGGTGTATACAATTTTGCATTGAAAAAATATTTGTTTTGGATCGTATATTCTAGAAATATGCTATGAAACACAAATAATGAAACACATATTTCAACATTTTTTTCGAATCCATTCCCTAAAGGAATAAAAATGTAAAAAAGAGGTATAATTAGAGAAAAAAAGTGTTTTTATTGGAGAAAAATATTTTTATCGGCTTTTCTTAAAAGTAAACAAAATATTCTAAAACACAAATTACGATACACGTAATTCAGCATCTCCCCCGAATTCATCTCCTAAAAGGACAAAAATATAAATGAGGTATAAATGTTTGTATTGGAGAAAAATATTTTTTATCAGATTTTCTTTAATTCGAATGGAACACGTTTAAATAAAACAACATATTCAGGTTATAATATTTTTTCATATTCACTGTAAAATAATCACGAGTTTAGATGATCACGCTTTTTCTTCTCTTTATTTGTTTCACCCAACTTTGGGGTACACCAAATCAATCACTTTTTAATGTTCTGTGCCTTCCTCGTAGCCCAGTATTGCTTCATTCGTTGTGATCTTGCTTTTCTTTCTTCGTCAGAGATATGGATCGTTCGCTTAGATTTGACTTTGCCTTGGAACCGTTGCTTCTTGTTATTGTTTTGGCTGTTCTGTCCATGAGCATGAGTGATTTGTAGTTCTGTTATGTCTTTCTCTGTTTCTCTAAACCAAAGTGGTTTGGCTCTTTTATTGTGAAAGTAGTCAAATATTTTTATGGTTAGTCTATTTTTGTCCATTCGGAGGATGTGTCCACGCTTTTATTAATATATTTTTTTATGTTTCTAAATTATTACATTACTGTAACAGTTTAAGTTTCGTGGGCGAAGCCGCGACGGGTAATGCTAGTATTTTATAAAACAGTCCATTACGGAAGATAAAAAGCAAAACGTTTCCCGACTGCCATTGTGGGCACAATAAAAACATAAATGTCAACAGAACACACGTTCCATTAAAAACGATTTCAACCGAATCGGAGCAAAATGTTTTATTGCATTTGTTTTTGTTCGTTCAATTTTTTTTTTAAATAAAATACAGCGCGTCAAAGTGCAGAATTCAGAAATAGACGAACAGGAATTTATGAAAAAAAACAGCAACAATGTAAAATATATTCGACTTAAATGTACATTAACTCCATCTCAATGCTATACCTGCATGACAGGATTGTTTTAGTTAACGTTTGTTACGAAGTATAAAAGGCGAAAAACTGATTACCAAAATTATGAAATACACTAAGTCAGACAGAAGAGATACAGAATGTAATGCGGTTTATTCAACATTATAAACAACCGTTTAGAAGAGACTAGAGAAAGACACTTGCATTTGATTAGATTCAAACTAGAGGAAGGGCAATGCGATCAACAGACTTATTGTGCAACTAAACTTCTTGAGTACGTTTAGCAGATTGATGCTCTTAGGAAGTTCCAAGGACTAGCTCATTCTGCTGAAGGTCCCTAGGGCCCTGGAACCCCTAGCCTCATACCAGCAAGAACTTCACTATCAAGGATTATGTGGCCTGCACTCTCCTTCTCTTTCCTGTACAACCTACACATTGTTTCACCATTAAATGGTCAACGAAACTCCTGACTGTCCCTCGCATTCGTCCAATCATGGACTGCAATTCTTCCAAGTGGCAATCGGTCGTCCTGTGACGACAGTTTGGTCAAAACCTCTAGGCTGCCTTCGACCTACTTTTTCCTTTAACTTTTATTCAAACTGCTATTCTACATTTCTCACTGATATAACAAAAGGCATTTTCAGCAGTCTTTGTCAGTAGTTTTTTTTTTTTTTTTTTTTTAACATCCGACTATTGTGCACACGTAGGCTAATGCAGACGATGGGATGATTTATAGCGTATGAAAATGCCAAGCCCTGACCGGGAATCGAACCCGGGTCCTAGGGGTGAAAGCCTAATACGCTATCAAATGGGCAGTAGTGTTTACTCTCTGGTTATGCTCTTTATAACCTTCAAAAGTAATAATTGGAATTTTAATTTTCAACACCACAAAATCACTTTTAACATTACCTCTGGTACCCTTTCCGGTCAAACATGTGATTAGACATAGGCTACTCCACACTCCGTAAAATACAATACGGTATAAGCTACACAAATATAACAAATCTTTGGTGAACATATTTCCTTTACCTAAAACCGCCACTTTATGCCTGACATATTTGTCACACCAAAGTTCCTTCATGTTCATCTCCCTCTTCAGTTTCAAATTCGGACCAACACTTTTAAGCAGTAGAATTCTTTCTCTAAGCTCGATCCGAAGTACGCTCACGGGATAGACGTCCCGATACCGCCCCTTCATCGCCATATGAATGGATGACTGCTGCAATCTAGTAGACGCATTGTGACTCTTTTTTATATTCCTGATATGTTCAGTGACAGCTCCAGTACTACTCTCTTCATAAATACTAGGATTTGGAGAGGATTCAAGCTGGTAATTCCCTCACTTTTAACTGGTGATTTTCCAATTCATTATTTAGATAGCTGCAGACGCCTGATCTGCTAATAGCCTTTCAATTTCTCTCTTATTCGTAACTTTTATCACTGAACTTGTGACTCATTTGGTCAGCTTTTTGTTGTGCGGTGATTCCCGCTTATTCTTAACCTGAGTATGTCCGCTCACACAGAGTCCCGCATATATGTACACACTGGAAGGTTGCCAGGTATCACAGAGCTCCATTTGATACACCAATAGGCCAGTGTCATACATTCCATCTGTTATTTTACGTAACTTAATTGTTTGTTAAACAAACAAAAAATTTAACATGTAAAGCAGCCAGGTCAGTTCTAAGCCTGTACTGACCGCCTGGCTCACTTCTCAACTAGTACAGCAAGCGCTAACTATTGCATCAGTGAAAAGTACGCGCAGTTTTGCCGCGGAAACTTTCCGGAACTGTTGTCTCTAGTTTCCATTGCAGAGGCCAGAGACAGAGACTTTTCACTACATCCGACCATCAGTTCGGTATTTCTAAAACAAACACTTCCTTTTTTACGGTCTATCAGAGTGATGTAGTCAAAATTTGTAGTTTAGTGGCAGCGACCTTCCTGACCGCAGCGACCTGTGCAGTACGCAAGGACATCCACGATATTTTGCCAGGTAGGTCAGTTAGTCTGTAGGATTTTGATTGAGGTGTTACCAGATTGATCCTCCATAGAGGGTGTAGCCTATGTAATAAACCTTGGACTAACCTTTACACACCATCAGCACGGGTCGCTTTACGTAGAGTTAGCCAGGTTATGTAGGGTAGTGAATGTGTGTGTTGAGTAGATGAATGAGAGCAGTGTGAGCTAGAGGTACGGTGGGATCGCTAAACCCATCAGCTGCTCATTTTCAGCTGCCTCCGCCGGCTTCATCGGCATATACCGGAATCTCGTCTCCTGGTTCATAGCTGATGATAAGAATGATAGGTGTGTCAGTCTCTGTGAAGCCTCTTAGACTTCAACAAGGTTGTTATCAATGTTCTTTGCGTATTGTTGTCATTTTTGAACTTCCAAATCGATTTTAGAATTTTTCACAAATATTTACACTTGTTTCTAACTAAAATAAAATCGAAATTATAATTCAATGCAAACCAATTGACCATTTAAATAGCTGAATAGGATTTTTGAATTTGGAACTCCTCTCAGAATGACGCGTAGATTTGAATTTGAGGAGTTTATAAAATATTCACAATGTCTGTATTTGCAAAGGTTTAGTTAGTTTCCAATAACACTATATCCACTGGTTGAATGAAGCAGTTAAACAGTAAGTAGGATTTACTAATAAAAATTGTTATTTGCAAAGAACTCAATAAGTTGTATTACAAGTTTCGTTTGTAACAAACAGAAGTAGCGAAGTTTAATCGATTGAATTAACTACACTGTTCGACATATGACGTAATATTTACCAACCACAATAATTGTTATAATATTTCACAATGCAAACAATACCGTATTTACAAGACACTCTGTGTAAGTAGTTAAATAACTTATCTTCGCAAGTAGGTCTACAACAATACAGCAATCAGGAAATGGACTCGTCCCGTTGATAAACACATTAAAGCTAATACTGAGATGGGTTTGGGAATTGGTAGGCAAAATCCATCAATTGATTACATTTCTTATGCCAATGCGCACTGGCCTGTTTGATTAAAGGTTTTTTGATAATGAAATTAGCGTAGTGTCTCCTCTTAACACAGATACGAAGCATTTTAGACTCAAGTATATATGATAGCAGCACGCATCGCGACCTGTCTCACTGACATGATAGAAGCAAATTTCCAAAAATATTAAAGGATGAATAAATTTCAATTTAAACATTAAAATTGCATTGAGAATAGGAAAATGAATCATAACGGACATTATAAAGGCCGCCATTTTGAAACAGTTTAGCTGGCTAATAAGCTTGTTCAAGTTATCGGCAAAATTACTTTTTGTGCCAAGTTTGAACTAAATCTGACCAAAATTGTAACGATGGAATAACTTGCTAAAATATATAAATATACAAACACTCGCGCGAGCGTATGTGTTTTAATACTTTTTCTGCCAAACAGCTTGAAGGACAATCTTTGACATTAGAGGTTTTCCATTACAAGAAATCTATTTGTCAAAGTCTTACTATCGGGAAAATTCATTTTCCAATATTGAAATTCATTAACCAAGGTCTTTTATAATGTAACGGAAATATGAAAAGGAAACTAATTTCGTTTCTCTATTTCTGTCTCTTTCTTTTTCTTCCTGCTTAACGGTAACAGTACACGCGTGTTATATGAAAACGTTGTGTTGCTTTGGTTTCGGTATTTTTCCTTGGTTGAAGAACACGTGCACGTTGTAACCGTTTATAATACATTCGAAATTAATATAAACGTTTATAAAAATTGTTAATATTGCTAGTTTTTAACAACATAACCTGAAACTTATTATAGCCTACCAGCTGATGTAATCAGCTGATCGTTATGAATTAATATAAAACAACTGATCTGAATTAATATAAAGTGGTTGTCTGAACCATTTGAGATCCAAACTGGACTTAGGCAGGGTCTCTCACCATTGTTGTTTAACTGTGCACTGGAGAAAGACATGCGAGAATGGAATAAAAAGTGTTATCCAAACATTAAGATTGGCAGAAACATCACACTTAACTGCCTAGCATTCGCAGATCTTGCCCTACTAGCAAGTGCGGTGGAAGAGGCTGAATTTCAGATCGTTGAACTTGGAAAAATTGCAGCAAAAATCGGACCACAAGTCTCGTTTGAAAAAGTCTCGATGCCGACCTTCCCAATCGAAATACCAGCCATTCAACTGATCAATGGTAAACAAATTAAGTTTGTGAACAAGTACAAATATCTTGGGGAAATTATAGCCTGGAACACAGACGAGAAACCATCGCTAGACAGCAGAACATACAAACTGAAACAAGCGCAACGACTCACCTGGCCAACCTAAAAAAAGAAATCGCTCTCAATGAATGCCAAATTTCGACATTATAATTCCGTTGTTAAACCTGAGGCAACTTATGCTAGTGAAACACTCTTCAAGTTGAAGATTAAATCAACAACTGATAAACTGCAGAAAGCAGGTAGAAGGATCATCAGAACAATCATTAACAAGAAATACCAAGTGAATGGCCAATGGAGATTACTACCGAATGAAGTGGTATATCGAGAAAGTGAGTCAATAACAGACATGATGCGGAAAAAGAGAATTGCCATATAGCACGCCTTCCAGAAACCCGACTGCTGAAACAGCTATTTAGCTATTTCTGGAGGATTAAAACGCAGAATAATTGGTTCAAAGAGATCCAGAGTGATTTTGAAGTTAAATTTGACGGTACCTGAAGGTAAAGCAGAGAAGAGGATTCTAAGGAATAAATATCTGCGATTTAAGCTAACAACATTTGAACGAAAGACCTATTTCATAACTGATGAACAAAGGGCAGCCATGTCGGACAGGATGAAGAAATTTTGGGAACGGAAGAAGAGGCTAAAAAGCTAGTCTCTCAATAGCGATGTTGGACTTGGAAGTGTATGGACTGATTAAAGTGCTCTTTTACTATAACAACAGTAAATAATGTCTACGGTAGGTTCACGTATTTATTTAAACAAAACAAGATATTTGTAAACATATCTTCAAACTAATTATATATTCAGCAAAGATACCATTAACAAAATCTTAGCTTCTGTCGGTAACTTCTCGAGTTATACACGTGTAATTTTTTTCAAGGATTATGTGTATATGATATATGTATATATGAGATCAGGATCGGCGCTCATTTCAAGGTCCCGAGTTACTATGATGGAGGTGCAAAAAGAAATTCACTACAAACACGCCAGGCCTTGGGTTATTAACAATTACGTATTCCGTCACGTCTAAACCTAAACAGAAGCCTAGCTAGAATATTCCAACAATCAACAAAGTTTAGTTTGCCAGAGTTGCGGTTTGATTGCTGGAAGCTGTTTCGAAACACGGCCAAAATGTACTTTAACTATTGTCATTAAACTTGGCTCACATGTAGGCCTACCTAAACAACGCGAATATTTTTTTTTAATTTCCAAAATAATTCCTTCGGAAATGAACGGCAAGAAAGACATTTAGTAGAATCTATGAGATCTGATCGCTTAAAATCGGTTCTGCTGATTTTGAAATAGAAACTTTAAAAACCAGTAACAGAGTACAAAACATTAACTTCATTTTGATAGTAAATAACCAATATTCTAGTTCGTCTATCTTTTTATTTCGTTTATTATTATTTTCTTGTAGGCCTACCTGAAGAACACAAATAAATTTTTTTTGCAATGCCCAAAATAATTTCTTCAGAAATGAACGACAAGAAACGGAAGTTTAAAATATTTAGTAAAATTTAGATTAGATTTCTTAAAATCGGTTCTGCTGATATCGAAGTAGAAACTTTCAAAATCAATAACAGAGTACAATTCATTAACTTCAGTTTGTTAGTAAAAACCCAATATTTCGTCTTTTTATTTCAAGTTTAGTTTTTTTACTTTATAGATTAAGGAGGACGATGAATAGGTGTTAAAGGAAACGGTAAAGCTGACTGAAGTAACTGCAGTCTCGAATTTACGAAAATGAATTGAGCAAGTTCAGAAATGCAGCGGGCTGATTGCAAGAGACGGCTAAATTGATTGAAATCAAATTTTGATTAAATGTAGACTGTGAATGTACGGGTTGCTACGCAAGCGTTAAAATTTCGATTTGAAAACTATAAAATTCAACTTAATTATTACAATTGGTTAAACAGACCTTGGTAAAAATTTGGTTTGTGTTCAAAGATGCATTTCTAAATCAAGTCGGCGAAGAAAATTTTAAATAAAGAAAGCGAGAAAGTTATGTGTGAAACGAATAGAACAAAATAAAACGTGACTGCCGATGGATTATAATGTAGGCCATCTCTCAACAACGAAATAATGTAAAGTGCTATTATACTTCAAATATGTTTCTTGAATTATTAATGTTCCTATATTATCAAAATTCGAGAAAAATCTTAATACGCAAAATTTAAAAAAGACCGATTTGAAAAAATTCACGACCAACCGGAAGTTTTGGTTGACTGCTTCCGGAAATAGTTGACTCAGGAAGTTTTTGTAATGTGCTTTCTGCATTTATTTCAACTTTTTTTAAAAACAAATCAGCTTTCAAATATATCTAAAGAAACAGCAGAGTCAAAAACAATAAATTAATAATTTCCCGTAAATGTTAACTTTGATATTTACTAACACACGAGCGGCATAACTATAAGCAGTCATTTCAGGGCATAGATAATTATCTATTAATTATGATTAATTAACCATCAGTGTATCCTGTTTAATTTTAATATGTACGAGGTGTGTTCAGAAAGTAACGAGAATATTTAAATTTCGCGGGCTTCGAGAGTCCGATTGTCAAACATTTTTTTTTATTACGTTGGTATACATGCCCTTGAAGTATGATAAAACTTTCACCCTTTTTCATTGTTGACTTTGTCTGTGACAGCCACTATGGTTAGACGTGTTTTTATGAGCTTGGCGATTTTTGTTTGTTAAAAGAAATGGATCAACGAATTTGTATCAAATTTTGCGTAAAAAATGGAATAAAGTGCAAAAAATGTGTGAAATGGGCCTATGGTGAGTCTGCTATGAGTAAAGCAAGAGTTTACGAGTGGTATAGGCGTTTCCAAGAAGGCCGTGAAGACGCTGAAGATGACGAAAGCCCTGGACACCCCAGCACATCAACAACCGATGAAAACGTAGAAAGAAATGGTTATGAACAATCGCCGAATCACAATTAGAGAGGTCGCTGATGATGTTGGCATATCGATTGGATCATGTCATGACATTCTTTTCAATGTTTTGTGTATGAAACGCATGGCAGCAAAATTCGTTCAAAAATTGTTGAATTTTGAACAAACACAGCGGCGAATGGAAGTTGCTCAGGAGTCACTAAATAAAGTCAACGTCGATGCAGAATTACTGAAACGTATTATAACAAGTGACGAAACAGGTTTATATGACGTCGAAACTAAGTCTCAATCATCTCATTGGAGGCATTCTGACTCGACAAGACCGAAAAAGGCTCGACAAGTGCGGTCGAACGTGAAGGTTATGCTCACTGTGTTCTTCGATATTAATAGCATAGTGCATCATGAATTCCTGCCACCAGCTAAAACGGTCAATAAGGAGTACTACTTACAAGTTCAACGCCGTTTGCGTGAAGCAATCCGAAAAAAACGCCCGGATCTGTGGAAAAACAATTCATGGCTTTTGCACCACGATAATGCATCAGCTCACACTTCATCGCGTGTTCGTGAATTTTTGGCCAACAACGTTACTGTAACGATGCCCCAGCCTCCATATTCGCCAGACATGGCTCCGTGTGACTTTTTCCTATTTCCAAAAACAGAGCCTTTAAGGGCCGTCATTTTACAGCCGTAGATGACATTAAAAGCGCATCGCTGAAAGAACTATAAAGGCTATCTCAAAGATCGAGTTTGAGAAGTGTTTCGAGAATTGGAAGAAGCGCACAAGTGCATAATCTCCAATGGAGACTATTTTGAAGGCGACAACATCAATGTAGAAGAATAAATAAATATTTTGAACAAAAAATTAAAATTCTCGTTACTTTCTGAACACACCTCGTATATCAGATTTTACATGACTTGTTTTGAAAGGGCAAACATTTTTTATTAACTAGGCATTATATAGGTATTTATTTTCATTTTAATTTTTCAATTATGATAATATTCTTATTCAAAATTAATAAATAACAGACAGTCAACATTTTTAAATTACACTTTAAGCCCTTTTCATTCCTTTTTCCTTTCGGCGAATATCAAAAGGAAAATTTAATTAAAAGCACAAACAGAAGTACGACTCCTCTTTATAAATTAATCGGTCCAATTTGTTATTTGTAACAGAATGGAAACCGGCGCGTTTATGTGTACAATTAATATAACCGCGGCACGCAGCTGTCTCGCTGACGTAATGGAAGCGAATTTTCAAACACTAACGACATTGTATAACGTTATACAGTTCTGATATGCAAAATATAATATTTCATAATCCATTTTTAATTTTTTTAATCATATTTGACAATTTACAGCGGAAATTTATACAAAATTTTCACGATTATTGCATTTTTTTGTACAGATCTTCGAAAAAGTTATTTTTTTTTTATTTTTGGATAACCGCCAAATTTTGAAATGTCTGATTTTTTGTAAAAAAAGCGTAAATGAATACTGAAATCGGATTTAGTACGGATTTTTCAAGTTTCAATCGACTGCCAAAATTTGCAAACGCTAGAAGCTGTTCAAATTTTTTTTTTATTATTTACTTAAATATAATTTTAAACAAATAAATATTAAATTAAAAAAGTTATCAACTACGATTTCTAGGCTCACATAATTTAGTTTCATAAACAAAAGTTAGAAATAACATAGGCCTAGTAATTTATGGCTATAATAATGGTTCACTGGTAGACCATTATTCATTCATTTTAAAAATACTAATACAATGTATACACGGAAAATATCATGCCTTTTTATATGTTACTCGTGCTATTGAAAGTTTCTGTTGCTTCCTCATAGAAAAAAGTGTTATTGAGAGTTTCAATTGCTTCCTCATAGAAAAAGTGCTATTGAGAGTTTCTTTGCTTCCTCATAGAAAAAAGTGCTATTGAGAGTTTCTGTTATTTCCTCATAGAAAAACATGCTATTGAGTTTCTGTTGTTTCCTCATAGAAAAACATACTGAGAGTTTCTGTTGTTCCCTCATAGAAAAAAAGTGCTATTGAGTTACAGTTGCTTCGTCATAGAAAAAGTGCTATTGAGTTTCTTTGCTTCCTCATAGGAAAAAAAAATTTTTTAATAAATACACCAACACAAAAAAAAGAGCCGCCTCGGTGGCCTAGTGGATAGCATACTAGGCTTTCACCCCCAGAACCCGAGTTCTATTCCCAGCGAGGGCTTGGCATTTTCATATGCTATAAATCATCCCATCGCCTGCATTAGCCCAAGTGTGCACAATAGTCAGGCGTTAAACACAAAAAAAAAATCCTCATAGAAAAAAGTTCTATTGAGAGTTTCTGTTGCTTCCTCATAGAGAAGTGCTATTGAGAGCTTCTGTTGTTTCCTCATAGAAAAACATGCTATTGAGAGTTTCTGTTGTTTCCTCATTGAACACCTTGCTATTGAGAGTTTCTGTTGTTTCCTCATAGAAAAACGTGCTATTAAGAGTTTCCTCATAAAAAAATGTTGTAGGCCCACCTAAAGAAGTTTTTACTTCAAAAAATATTCAAGGCCTTAAATAGATTGCACTTTTTTATGTAGCTTTTATAGATTTGCAAGTTTATGTAGCTTCATGAGGTTTGTGGATAAATAAATTAAAGCATAACGTATAACCAGTAGTGAAAGAACAATTTTGATAATGGATACTATCATTAATGGATGTTCACGAGCCGAAGAATGGCAAACCCAGTAAAATTATAAATTATTTATTACAAAAATAGTATATTTTTTAAAAATTTTATTATTAATTGAAGAGGTCGGGGAAAACAGTGCCAAGCCTGTTTTTTAGATATTTTATTACATTTTTTTAAAGATGTTTTAGGAATATTTATATTGATTTCTAAACAGTGCACAGTTATTAGTAAATACCTAACCTTTAAATCTGTGCACTTCATAAGGACTAGTTAACAAATGTTTCGTGGATTTAATCAAACTTTTGAAAATGGCTGTCATGGTAAACCTACGACCAGGAATTTGAAACGAGCGCCTATCTTACCTGTATAAAATGTTTGATGAGTCATTGAAAATTCTGTGTTTCATGTTGAATGTTTGTATGCGACTGGATCTAAAGTGGATTTAAATTGATCACCACCTCAAGAACTTCAATAATACTAGGAACATTAAGAATGGTTAGATTTTAAAAAATTCGAAAGCTCTGATTGGCCAGCGAGAATGTGATGCGTTTGTAGCCTGGTCAGGTGTGAATAAAAAAAAGTGAAGCGATAGGGGCTTGTTACAAATTCTTCAAAGGAGATGCGACTACACTGGAAGAGAGAGCTGGCAAGTCGCGAGTATAGGAACTTAATATTTTTTTATATAAAGCTATAAGTGCTTTCACCAATAATAAATTTTATGTAAAGGTAAAATTGCTTTCATCGGTAATTAATATTTAGTGTTATAAAAAAGGTGTATATCATCAAAGGGCTAGCAATAAACTGTCACAGAATCGATTTTTCTCAGCATCTTTTAGAAGTGTATTTGCAATATATAGTTTAACACTGCTTTTTTTTTCTGGCGAAAAACCGTTAAGGTTATCATCACCGAGGCACGATATTAATAAAATAAAATTTAGGGGTATGACGAAATAAAAATTAACAGTAAATTAAAACAATATACAATAACAATTATAAATACTATTCCTAAAACTAGTTAACAATAAAATATAATTTACAATAAATAAATAAATAAAACTAAACAACAAGGAAAACAATAACAAATTCATATAAATAAATAGCCACAAATATACAACTTGTTGCAGGGCTGTAAAGAGGCCCTGCAATATTATTTTAAGTTAAATTTTATTTAATAAATTCAGACGATGAAAGAATTTCAGTGTTCGGTCAATGGCCGAGACAATATCTCCCAACGTCCTCTGCATACTATTCCCCAGACTACATACTCGCCGTATATTTTGGAAACCATCACAGTCTAGCAATATATGTCTTACTGTGATGATTTCTCTACAAAAACCGCACCGAGGCGGGTCCCCACGTTCCATCAGAAATCCATGTGTTAGCATGGAGTGGCCAATGCGAAGGCGGGTAAACACAACCTCTTTTCTAACTGCAACTCACCCACACAACCCCATGGGAACTGCAGGGGTTGGTTTTGGAAATACAGCTATCAAAAGAAGAGATCATACTAATGGATTTCTTATGAGAAGTCAGTGCATTAGCTGACAATTGTGTTGAAGCACATTAAGGTAACATGTCCAGGCTATCTACAAGATATTAAAGTGATATATATAGAAATAACCAGAATACAGCTGATCGGCAATACACCAAAATGCATGAAGTTTAAAACAGATTTAACACTGACCTAAGTTAACCAAAAGGATATTAACCTGTAAATGAAATACGTTTGCAATGGAAAATACCAAAGTAAAATAAATACAGTTTAATTAAGCCAAAAATTTTAAATGTAATATCAATTACACCAAAGAAATGTAAATAATTAAATTAGTATTATCGAACTATACTTATAATAGTCAAAGTTATGTTTCCCTATAGTAAGCCTACTTCTAAGCCAGGCAAAGAGAAAAATATAACAGAAAAAAAGAGTTAGGCAGGAAATGTACCAACAGATTTCGACCATTTAGGGCAATACTTATTCCAGGTGAAAACCAATCAAGAGTGCAAACTTTACCTCAAGAATGCAATGCGTTTTTATTGAAAATTGTATGCATTTCTCCATGAAGCAATCAAAATTAATATAAATCTTTCTGTTCAGCCAGTATTACAGGAAACTGTCAACAACTACACTCATCACCATCTTGAAAAGGAAGTGAATGGAGAAAAAATGTTACACATACATCATTTGAATTTTATTCAAGTTAGCTTTGTACAAAATTTCAAAACAATCAGTCAATTTATTTGGCCAAAACTGAGTAACAAAAAAACCAATTACTGAACAGTCAAAACACAGACCTCACTTCGCACTGTCAAGTAATATTTGTTTGTTTTAGCTGTACAGATTTTGTTTTGGTAGGTTGATCTAATTCTCAAATTTTGTAATTTAAAGAAAAGAAAACTGTTGACGTAACCACTTACTTTCACTTCTGAACAATATCGATGGTATAAAGCCCAAAGGGTATAACACTTGAAAATGGAAAATGGGGTAGCCATTTATAAAAGAACGCTACCTTAAAATAATAGATCGTGATATTTTGTCATATCAAAATTTTTTTTTGAGGTCCTCCAAGACACAAAAGTGGTTTTCACTTGGATTTCTGTCCATATTTTCCTGCGTACATTTTCATATGCACACAACCTGAACACTACACGTACTGATCTTAATGAAATTTGGCTTAAGTCCAGTTCACTCACATCTTAAGATTATTTTTTTAATTTTCCGAAGAAAGGGTGTTGAAGCTTTTTTTTGATTTAAAAATGATATAAATTTTTTCGTGATCAGGTTTAAAGGTTTTGATCAAAATTTTCTCAAATCTGGTCCACAAGTACACGCTCAACAAAACACTGGTCACTACATTTTACAAAAAAAATGTGGTTCATGACGTATAAAAAAAGCTATAGAAAAATCTGCCTAGTTTCTCAAAATTGGTTTATTAGACTTTGCTCAAATTTTGGTCAGGTTTGGAAATCCATAACATATGTCAATATAGACATTTCTTTCTTTTCTTTTATTTTAATTCACTCCTTAACCAAAACTTTCTTTTACTTCAAATTAATAAACTGACATGTGTTAATACTTCATACATGAGCAAAATCAGATGAAACAATTTTGAAGTTTTTTTTGTAACAAGCAAACTTAATTTGAAATGGGAATTATTGCATGTGAGGCAGTTCGTTTAATGTTTTTGTATTATTAAATGTACTTACACCATTTCACTTAAAAGAAATTATACTAAAGAAATTTATAGATTTCTTTTTTCAATTTACCTCATATAAGACTGATTTGGTTATTACAAATCTACCCAAGACGTTTGCTCGATCTATCACAGTTGTGATTCATCCTGGTGAAAATACAAAAAAGGAAATCAAACAAAACAATAAAATTTGTTTATTTTTATTTATACTGACATTCAAAAATGTTACAATCTGGTGAAGAAAAATAGAAATAATTTGTTTTTATTTTAAAGGAAAAATGTAACAACATAAACAGAATATATTATAAAATATAACAGAACAAAATAGCTGGGGAATTTATATTTAACAATAAAATTAATAAATAGAATGTTTACTAAGCCACCGGTTTCAACACATGTATAGACATATGTTAAAAAAAATGTAATTACACAAGCTATGGTCACAACCTCACATAAATACTGTACAAAAAATAAACTATAATTACAATTTAAACTACTTTTTTTATTAAATGTAACTAAAATATTTACTATTATTTTTAGCACATTTCCATTAACCTTTTATCCGGCAATTTGAAATCAGTTAAATTATACTATGCGTTTATTACTTAAGTAAAATGTAACATAAAAAGGCTAAGGTAATTTTTTTTGTAAATTTTAATTTGCACATAATTTTATTCTACAGAAATTAAATAATTTTTAGAATAATTAGAAATTCTAAAATTTCAAAAACAGCAGAAAAAATAAATGATTTATTTCATTTAATATACACTCATATTGCCTTTAAAATGTATTGCCTATTAAAAATATTGCACAATGAATTCTCATGCTCATAGTTACCTTATTACTTCCCCAACAAGCAAAATTTTCTCTGCAAAAAATATGTTCTTTACTTATACAAACGTTACTGTTGTGTAAATTAATTTGGAATAAACAAAATCGAGATAAAACTTACATCAAACAATTAATCAAGTCTGCAATGTCTTCATGTTTTTTTAATCCGTTCCCAAACACACAATGAAAGACAAAAAATAAAAGCTCTTATAAATAAATAACAAAAACACCGTAACATTTAAATAAAACATTTTTGTATAAATTTTAATGTAAGAATATATATATATTTTTACTATTTAATAAGTACAATTATTTTGGATAAATGAAAAACGACGGACAATAAACGGTTTGTGTCGCATACAACATACAAGTATACATCAGCAAACCTTGCACAATCTCGCAAGATGGCAGAGTATACCGAATTATTGCCACAAACATTTCCATGGACGGCATTTCCAAATTATAAAAAACTTAATGAATGTATAAGAATGACTAACTTTGGAAGAGTTATGATAGAGAAATAATTGTGTTTTAACAAACTAGTATAGTCAACATAAATTTAAAACTTTACTTAGATCTATATAAGATCAGTTCTCGAATCATTAACTTATCAAACAATGACAAATGATTAGACAGCCTAATCAGACCAATAACCAGAAACGTTAAAACAGAGAAATAAAATGTAATTCAAAACACAGAATTTATTCTTAACTGAATAATTTACAGGAAATCAAATAAAATTTAGAAAATTGTATAGCATTTAACAGCGAAAATTAACTTCCACTTCCAAAGTTAGTAAAAAATATTCAGTAAAAAAAATTACGAAAGCACAATAATTTCATATCTTGTAATTTGAGCTCTTTTAAATTCACCGGTTCATGAAATTTAAAACAATTAATTTAAATCAGTCAATTTAAAATTGATTTATCAACAAATGATAGAAAAGAAAACAATTGAAAAAATAATGAAAAACAACCAGAAAGAAAAATATGAACATTTGAGTGCCCTATTTGTAAGTAGGCATGGAGAAACCACAAAATGGATCAATTTGTGTTTCAGAAACATTTTCAACAAAAAAATTTTAGCTTTTATAATCTGCAACACACTTAATTTGCTACAGATAAATTTTCACTAATGTTCATATTTGATTTTTGTAATTAGCACATAAGTTTATCTTTTTAATTAATCACTTGTACTTACTTATAGGTATAGTGAACATGTAATATATAACCATGGCTGCCTCACTGACACAATGGAAAGGAATTTTCAAAAAGTAATAACACTACATAAAAATAACAATATTTTTTTAACCTTAAATTTTTTTTGAAAACATTCACCATTATAATGTGTTAATCTCCATAAATTAGTATTTAAATATTCAAAATACAAACAGATGAGTATCAACAATAACATTTTCAGTGTTTGAGAAAAGTTCTGAAAAATTTTGTTTTTTATTAGTGAAATTCCAATTAAAAGTAAGCTATTGGAGGTAAGACCCAGACCTAAGATCTTGAAATTAACATTGATCCTGACTAGAACAATTTGTGTGTGTGTGTGTGTGTGTGTGTGTGTGTGTGTGTGTGTGTGTGTGTGTGTGTGTGTCAAAATCTGTTCCGACAGTTTCAAATTGACAACTACTTGAAATCTTGAAACACTCACCATATTTTTATCATACAATTTCTTGAAAACCTGATTTCACCATCATTATCAGCATTAAAATTTGCATAAATCAGCATTTGAAATTTTAAAAATCCCATGAAAAAAACAGAAGTGAATTCATTGACAAATTATTTAAATTTAAACATTTAAATATTAATTTTTGCATCGTTTAACACTGATTATGATAACGAACTCACGAGTTTCAGAAATGTGAAAGGTAAAAATAAATTACCGTGTTATTGCTATTTTAAGAAATTTGATTTTATCACAACAGTGAGACATCTGTGTGCCATTTTTATATATGAAGGTAAACCTATGTCTTCCTTATTATCAAATCTAAGCACTAAAAGGCTTTGTATATTAAATCCTAATCTAAAAGAAATGTAGTCGCAAATCGAAATTAAAATCTTTCCAGTTGAACAAAAAAAAAAAATATTTTAATTTTTATAAAATAACAGTTAACTGGCACTCAAAATGTTAAAATTATAATACAGAAAGAAGACAAAAGATGTTAAAAACAACAACAAACAGATACTACAAAGAAAACAGATTTGTGACAAGTGTTAAATTACATGAGCTCGTAATACAATTTAAAAAATAATTTGGCCACACCACCGTTTCCTTAATGAGTTCAATTTAATAAAATATGTTTTAAGTAATTTTTAATATTTAATATGATTTAATGGTATTATAATTTCATTTAAAACATGATCTACATACTAATCCATAGTCCATAATGATAAAATGGCTACTTGAAAACTTCTAGACAAATATTATTCATAAAGTAAGTACTCCAAATATTGCAATCTATAAATAATTTAATCTTTACATTATCTTAACAAATAAGTATATACAGCAAATAATTTATTGGCTTTGATCCAACTAATTGGAAATTATTCATAAGAGGAACAAAATACTTATAAAGAATAATACGAAAACTGGTTGCATTCCTGCATTATAAAAACAAAAATATTATAATAGTTATACGAATATAAGCTGCCACACTATACAAATAATAACGATATCCTTTTATACGTTACAATGATTTTTTAAGTAAAAAAAACCTACTATAAAAATTATTTTTAAATACCAATACGAAGAACTCATAAATATTTAAAATCTCTTTTTTGAGTAGCTGCACAATGTAAAAAAAAATAAAATTAGTGAACAACACCAATTAATAACCGAAAAAATACAGCTTACTTTTGTATATACTTTTAATTTGGGTTTGGTATATTGTATTAATACATATTTTGAATTTTAGATGTTTTAAAATTATAAATGGTCTTATTTTGTCTAATGTTTAAAGAAAGTTTGGTGATCACAATAAAACTGATCTTGAGATTTTGATGAATCTATGTTTTCAGATCTTTCTGGGTCTAAAATATGGTTTTACTTGGATGTCTATCCGTTTGTATGAGTGTGGGAGGCTGTGCACATCATGAGAGACTAAACTTTTGACCAATTTGGTATTGTTTATACCATTTCACAGGACCGTTATAATTTTTAAAATAATATTTGAAGCCCCCTTTTTGATAAAAGAAATTTAATCTTTTCATTGCCAACTTCCTGTTTTACAGGATGTTTTAAAAAAACGCAAGACGTGCCAACATCCAATTTTGCTGGACATTAAGAAAAAAATCATAACATAAAATTACTGCTATTTTTTAATATCAGTCAGCTGATGGTACTTTCATTTCACATATGTTATAGTATGTAAAATCAATGCACAGATCAACGAGTGCTAACCAATTTAGTCAGCAGTTTCAGGGTTGTTCAGTTTTGCGTAAAATTAATTTTTTTTTTTTACTTTAGTAAGACATTGGGCAAAATCTTTAAAAAAAAAACCCGAAAAACGAGTCGGTACTTTTGAGTACACTATATGAAAAAATACCTGGCACTTCTGAGTAATGCGTTCAGAAAGATGTCTGGCAATGAAAGGGTTATTCAAATTTACTTGAAATTTTTTTTTAAAACAGGCTCAAATGATTTTGATCAAAATTTACTCAAATATGATACTATCAAGTGTATTAATTGCTAAAATAAACTGAAAATATTGTATTCAGAAGTTTCGAAAAAAGTAAAAAATCTGCCTAATTTTTCAAAAACCAGTTCATCAGATTTTACTCACATTTTAATGTTAAGTGAAGGTTAATATGTCAAACTAGCGTAACAAATTTTAAAGTTAAAAAATTAAAATTTGAGTAAAAAACTATTGCCTTTTATGCTTTTTAGATTTACTCATGAAACAAAAATTGCTTTTATATCAAATTTGTTACATTCACTTGCATCATTTATGAACAAAATTCACGCAAAATTTGAAGAACTGATTTCTTTAACTTTAGTTTTCAAACTAGATTTTTGGTGGGAATGCAAGAAAGTTTATATGGTTTTAGGTATCTGATTTAAGTACAAAAAACGTATGCAACACGGCTCAAAGTAAAAACTAACCAACTATTCAATTAAAATATATTCAAGAGATTTGCAACTATTGTTCAAAACAAAGAGCAAAGAATGCAACCTGGAACATTATTAAATTTGATCTTTCCATTTACTAGAACTAATACATAACAAAACACATAAGAACCCTGTATTATTCTTTGTAATTCCTTATATACACAAGATAAATTCATAAAATAGATAATACATTAAACTGTCAAAAATTTTAAAGAAAACTGTCTTTTTTTTAAATTTCTCGAATTAAAATTTTATATGGAACGGAAAACTTTTACATCTTTAAAATGGACAATTTCTGAAGGATGGATTCGCTGCTTATAAATTATTGTGTACTTGGATGGGATGTTTTCTTACAATACTAAATATAAACATGTGTTACGCACCAATAGTATATTACGCTGTACCAGAACAGTATAACGACCGCCTCTACGTAGCTATAGCGAGCAAAATCCAATCTTTATAAGATAAGTTGACAAATATACTACACATATGTACTAACTCATATACATATTGCTAAACAAATTATTTCCGTTTGGAATTATTTAAGCAACGTTGACTTCTCTATCATGGCAAACAGTTGGCATTGAATTACAACTAAAAACCAAGCGAGCGTTTTTATTTTTTAAAAATATTATCATACAAGCGTTTCCCCATTTAACTGAGTAAAATTATCAGCAATAAGTAATTTTATTATACTTCATTTCCGTCTCTGGATAATTCCATTAAATTGGGCGTTAACATTTATACACAAGCGAGAATAAAAATAGTTTGCATAGTTTCTACAACTGTTCTAATTATACAATGCACTTGTTCATAAAAACTAACAACATATCACATTTATAAAATGGAAAATATTTTTTTAAGTGTTGAAAAATTCATGCAAAAAGAAGAAACAAAATGGCAGTTTCAAAGAGATTATGCCGATCTTTTTTTTTTTAAATTTATTTTATGCTCGAAAAATGGAATGTTTTTGTTTCCTGTCAGTCTAAAAAATTGTTGTACATTCGTTACTAAGAATGTATTAAAAGTATAAACTCATCAAACAACAGAATGAACAGTCGAAGGTTTCAAAATTGACGCAGTGCTTAAAATAATAAATAACAAAACTGTACACGAGTGGCATGATGAAAGAATAGAACTAATATTTGTACATGAAAGGGTTTCGGACGTGAAGATGCTATTTACTGTACCTAGGTAAGGCTTTGCCCATGGTACCTACAGAACTTAGGCCTTCACCACGACTGCGGGATCGGTGAATGGTGGATAATCCTTCACCTGAACACAACATATAACATACAATGCTACAATTAATACACAAACATACACTACACACAAATTATTACAATTCAAAAATAAAGGTTTGTTTTCATATGAATAGTCATTTTTAAATCTAGGACAATGTCATAGAATTTTCTTTTTGTAATGGAAGTCATGTTCACATCAATATAATAAAACAATCTATATTTTTAATTTTCCAATTTGTAACAAAATATTAGACATTATAATAAAAAACCACACTGTTTTGACATTTTCACTTTTGTTAAATTTGAGGTTAGGTATTGTTAAAAAGAGGAGCAGCAAACACCGCATTCATGATGTTTTTAATAAACAAGAAGACATTAGATTGTAATTTCACTAATTTTCTAACAATAAAATTTCACTTCAATAATTTTCTTTTCATAAGTCAATAATATGTTAAACATGTTTAAGAAAATGAAAAAAATCCTGAGTTTTTTTATGCTACACTAATATCAAGTCAAATCACCACATTGTCAAAATGCTACGACTTTTATGTGAAAACAAAATTTATATAAAACCATACAACAGAAAAAGAAGAAGAAAGAATTTTCTACGGTATTAATGACATTAATTAATTATCATATTTATGTTAGAAATACAGCAGACTTCCAATAATCTAGCATACAGTGGTCCAGAAGACCTGATAACCTGGCACCTACATGTTGCATGAACAAAAACATTTATACTGTCCACAAACCATAAGAACACATGTATGAAATAGCCAAACAATAGTAATTTTGCTAGCACTTATGCAGACTGGCAACGCCGGTACTATCACAGCACCTATAAGAATGCACAATACACACTAGGATAGAATACTGTGTATCACGCAGGACCACATTTATTTTCATGGCTTGCAGTCAGTACTGTTTTGCAGGATGCACTTGGCAGTGGGCCAAGAGTAGTCAGAAGTGTTCATTGCAGAAGTGTACAGTATGAATAGTTTAAATGTAAAATAAAAATTGTTTCAGCCTGTTTTGACTTAAAAACAGTTGTAACATTAAGTTTCAGCCAGTTTCTTATTTTCCCGATAAACAATGTTTATTGAAAGAACACAGTTCTGTAGCCTGATTTCGCTCTGACAGATTTTAGCGATCATGAAACATCGCCCAATAATAGGGCATTTCACTAATAATAGGGCATCGCCCAATAATAGGGGGGGTTCATCACCAAAAAAAATTCTGAACGTATCAGATTATCAGAAACCTACTGTGGATTGGAAGCTAACAAGCTTACATTGCAGCAAACAGATTTGAATCTCAAAATGTATTTTCTAGTGGACTGAGTTAAAGCAAATTGTTCACTGCTGTATCAAGTATGTTCTGGAGTTCTTTAAAAAAAAATCATTAAAACTAAAGTCTTAATTTTTTTTATAATTGTTTCTCTCTCGCAATCAACCGATGCTTGTTCTGAACACAATTTTTTAGTACCTTATTTAGTTTTCTTATTTGTTGTTTTAAAAATATGGACTTTTATCTCAGTCTTCTGCATGCTACACAAAGATGAAAACCATTTTAGAGAGTGGACCATCACTATTGAGTTAATATATTTTCTGTAGATAATAGGCCTACGCTAAACACCTAAAACTACTTTGGCGATAATGAAATACAATGTCTGCTTCCATAAATACAAACCTTAGCCCAAGTAACTCACCAACCACATTCTGATACTACAACACATTATTTTCCTACAAATTGAAAACAAATATGCAATTTTGTTGAGATTGATATTACTCATATCAATTTGCTTTAAATATGTCCTTGAACACTTTAAATGCATTTTTAGAAAACCATACCCTTTATAGAATTACAACTTTTCAAAACTTTAGTTACAATTCAATCAAACAAATGGTACATTTTCTCCAAAAACTAGTTCTCGTTAATGAACTACCTTTAGTATTTTTGGTTAGTATTAAATTTTAAATTAACAACAGAAATAATATAATCCATGTTTACTGTGCATCAAGATAATGTTAACATTTGTATGCGTCTGTGTACAAAGGCTTCAGACAAATTTCCGACAATATAAACAATTTACTATGCACTAAAACATCTGGGTGTCTAGGCATAACTTTAGTAATATGTTTAAGGCAGTTTCCATATAAGAAAATGTAATATCAATCTGTACAAAATTGTTTTAATTGCTAAAATAGTTGAACTTTCTCATAAAAAAGTTTACAAGAAAGTTTATTAAAAAACTTTATTTCCTGACATAATCCACATCCATAGGTAAATTATCCACACTAACAGATAAACTACGTAAACATTTTACAAAAATTACAGACATAAACATCAAATAATACGAGGTCTATCCAGAAAGTCGGTTACATTTTGGTATAAAAAAAATGAAGTATGTCACACCCTCCCGCAATTCCATGTCATCATCAAAACGCTGCGTTGCAAGCCAGGTCTTCATTCCAGAAAACAGCTGATAATCGCTGGGAGCAAGATCCGGACTGTAAGGTGGATGTGGAAACACCTTCCACTTGAAAACATCCAGGACTTCTCGAGTTCGATTGGCAGTGTGTGGTCAGGTGTGTCATGCAGAAACAGAATTTTTGAACTCAACTTTCCTCTGCACTTGTTTTGAATTGATCTTCTTAAATTTTCCAAGGTTTCACAATACCTTGCAGAGTTTATTGTCCTAAATTGTTCTAAATAAATCTCAATTGGTTTATTGTTCTTGGCCAACAAAAACCGTATCACCAACTGCACTTCACAAGTCGCAGGATTTTCAATAGCGGCGCACATTTCAAACTTGTATTGTACGGGAACGAGCAACAACGATAAACTTTCATTAGCACGGATGGATAGCCACTGAACAGACGAACGCTCTGACACCAAAATGGCCGCGATATCCCCGCCGCTAGTGTAACCGACTTTTTGGATAGCCCTCGTACATGTTAGGAAGGAAAGAAATCAATAATTATTATTCAGAGGAACATAATATTTACAAACTATTTAAAAATAATCTGTACGTTCAGACTGTGTTAGTGCTTTAGTAAGGTACTACATTAAATAATTAAGAACTAATAAAACAAATTTCCTTTACCAGCAACATATTTAACTACAGTCATGATCGTAATTAATAAAATAAATAACCAAGGTTATAATTTATTAAATGTTTTTAGAAACATAATGCAGGCACTAACCTCTACTATGACTTCGCCGCATAGTGCCAGAATCTGGTGGTGCCGTCATATTTCTCATAGCTCGTCCTCGTCTGTCTTGAATAAGTTTGTTTATGCGAACGAAAATTCCATGTTTTTGTCGTGCTTCAAAATACCTCACTCCTTGTACTTCTCCATCATTTTTACCTGAAAAAAAACAAGTAGTAAAATAAGCATAGCGAAATATAACGACTATTTTGACCTGCTTGATTAGAAATTGCTTTTGAGTCTGTTGGAAAATTATAGCAGTAAGACCCAGACCCAAGACCTAGAATATGCCCATAAATATTCCAAATCCTAATAAATGTGTAACTTATTTTATTTGATCCTTTTCTCGAAAATCTAATTTCTTTAATATAATCAGCGTTAAAATTTCCTGGAATCAGTAATTTAAGATTTCAAATTACATTGAAAATACAAAAACAAACCTGAGCAGTTTAATCTGATTTTTTTTACATCAGATTTTTAAAAAAAAGTTTAACACAAAACAGTCTTTTAAAGGTTTTGAATTACTGCCATTTTAAAACGGATTAACAGATTTAGCTACAATAGAATTTGTCCAAGCAATTACAAAAATAAAATTTTGGACCAAATTTAAACAAAACTGGTCCCCCCACACACATGTGCGCGTACACACACACACACACACACACACACACACACACACACACACACACACACACGTAAATTTCTTTAAATGTTTTCTAGCGATTATCGCTACTCCTTGGTCCCAGTACTTGGTCTTAGCATGATAAAAGCTCTAATGGTTTACCGTTCAGTAGGAATTCGTTAAAAAGCTGATAGCAAATTTCTGTACATCTAGTTATTAACTGAAAAACATGTTAAAATTACATGACAATCACAAGTAATTTATTATTGCTGGTTAACATATTATTTCATAACCCCGTTACACAGGTGATAAGTTTAAGTTATCCCTCTCATTAGGTAGAAGTGTGTTAACGTGTATAATGGGTTGAATTGGTCTTTGTTCAAATATTAGAACAAATTATCCTAGAATAAACGTGGAAATAGTAATCATAATAACACAAACAGGAATGTGCGTACAAAACATTAGACTAAGGCACATTTATCACTGAGATTGGAATGGAATGTAAACAGTGTTTAGTCAAATATTAAAATTATGAGTCCTTGATTGCTACAAATAGAATATTCATATACGTGATTAAAGTTTGCTCTCTTTGGACAAATCAAAATTCTCACTTTGGCCAATGAGAAAATGCCAAACAGACTGCTTCTTTCTTGTCCTGCAGGAACTCCTGCACTTGCAATCCAGACCTACTAAAGAACACTTTATTTCATAGTATTCTGAGCAGTTCAATCTGTCGTCTCAAGACTGTGTATTTCACGTAACAGCAAAAACCTCCATTTGCTCTCTGTCAGTGCGACAAATAAAGTGCTGCTATTTTCCACCAATAATGCTAACAACTGTGTTGATCTCTTAGTACGCCAAGCACATGTTAGACTTTGTACTACAACCACTACTTAATACTGTTAGCAAATTTCTGTTACAGGATCCGAACTAGTAAAAAATGCAATTGAACTTGAACGTAACACAATACTTATATCAATGTGTCACACTTCTATAAAATATCAACTCTGGTGAACGGAAGTGACTACTCGTATTGTATGACAAAAATATTGTTAATAAACTGTGTTCTATGTTTTTAAAGTGTTTTACTACGCTACACTACAGCCTGACCTTCTCTACCAGAACAGCACTGGCAAAGTAAGTTAACAAGATTGTGGTACAGTAAGTTAGACTTTTTCTAATTTGGTCGTCCAGAAATACATTAACTTTTATATCTATTTAAACGGTAAAACTTTAAAATGGTCCAAGAACCATGTGTTGCTCATACAAATCTCTCTATAATTAACATTTACAAAACCATCCAATATACCACAGAAACAGATAAGGTCATAATACTTATAATGCACTGTATGATATATTGACAATTAGCTGTATATCATATCACAGGCCAATTTAACTGGTTATGAATGATAGTACTCATCATTACCCAAGCAATAATCCATTTTTGTTGGACAACTTTATTTGTGGTACCATTAATTCATACCTTCAGTACTAAATAACAGTATTTGCCAATACCTGTTGGTGCATCTAAATCTACTCCTATCCACGTGCCGGGAGCGAAATGAGTAGGTCCAATGAAAGCAATTACTCCAGAGGCATTGGAAGGCCGAATTAAAATACTTTCTCCTATACACACCCACTCGGGGAGAGGTTCTTCGTTCACTATTTTCCCTTGGTGTTCACTTTCATCTGGAAAAATACAAATTATTTTTTACTAAGAACATAGTAACAGATGTTTATAAGTTCTTTGAGGAAATGTTACGGATTATAAAATTGTACTTAATCCAATTTAAGTTTCTAAAAACAAGAAAGAACAATAACATTTTTAATTCAAACTTAATATTTAGTTATAATTTCACATGTATTTTATTCTAAAAACATTGCTCGTTTGTTATGGAAGCAATCATTTTCTTTTGCCTTAGGCCATTTTTTCCTCATCAAGTCTAATTCATTGCATATTACTAGTCAAGCGAAATTTTTACCATTATTTTTTATAATGTACTTAGAGGATAATTCACAAAATTTCAATTACCTTCGGTATGCGTCCGTTCATCCGAAGATACTTCTCCATTGACTGTAGTAGCATCATTCAGCCTCTGCTCCAGTTTCAAAGCAGCTTTACTTTCAGAGACCTGAGGTTTTGTCATAGGAAATGAAGCACGTACTGCTGCATTCTGAGATCGACTGGATGTTTTACGGCGTCGAACAACCTTAAAAATAAAGTACAAAAAATGCTGTCCTCAATAGTTTGATATACAACTAAAAACCTACAAAATTACTTTATAGTAAACCTTGTTTTTATATGTATTTTTATGTTTTCCTTATTGCAATGCATATTTAAACAAAAATAAATAATAATTATATATATATATATTATATATATTAATTTTTTATTTGTTGTTAAGATGTATACACACATACGTTATCACTGACTGTAAATAATTTGGTCTGTGATGAAATCTAACCTCCATACACTACTAGTCTGAGTTAGTAAAAACTATACCAAGTGGGATACATAAATTTAATAACAAGAAAATAAATTTGTAAAAAATAATAACATTAAAAACTCTGGTGAACCGAATGTCCAAACCGTTTCCACTCAGCCGACTTCTTGTTAACTGAGCCTACATTTGGGAAATGTTGACGAGTAGCATTTTCTGCAAACATCCACCAACCACCATTGTTGAATTATGAGAAAAAAATAATTGCATGCGGTAAATGAATGCAATGACCTCTTTTTAGTTGTACATCTGATATCTCTGTGATGGTTATGAACTTTGTATAGAACGAAATGCAGATTATTGATCACGTTTTTCTACAAAAGTAGACATTTTGTTAATACGAGGGTGGTCCATAAAGTAAGGTCTGGTGACCTTGACTTGCAGCTTGGTTCCTCCACTCCCAATCCCCACTCCACAAGCGGTCTGCGACGCTCAGTTGCAATTAACGGAATTAATGTCAATTCCATAGCCGTTAATAACGGAATTGCCTCATCTGTCTCCCGGCAGGTGTGAATTACACTCTGTGATTCATTTTTTATGTGCAAAAAACACTGCGCCGGTGGACATTCATATCAAACTATGTGAAGTCTACGGAGAAAAATGTTTGAGCATACAACACGTGCGCAAATGGTGCAGAGAATTTAAAGACGGACGTTTATGACGAATAGCGTTCCGGACGGCCATCTGTTTCGGACGAAACGATTGCAAAAGTGGAAGAAGCAATGCTGAACGATCGAAGGTTCGGGAGCTCTCCGAAATAATCCCTGATGCCAGCAAGACCTGCATTGATAAAATTTTGACAGACCATTTAAGATATAGCAAGTGGTTTGTGCAAAATGGGTTCTAAGCAGACCACAAACGGCAACGGATTGATGCGACCCGCAAATTTCTTCAGACCTACAAAACCGATGGCAAGAAATTCTTGACTCCATTGTCACTGGGGACGAGACCTGGGTGCACTATACGACACCGGAAATGAAAGAACAATCACATCAGTGGAAACATCCAGAATCGCCGAAGCCACGGAAGTTCAAACAAACACTGTCTGCCAGCAAAGTCATGGCGAGCGTGTTTTGGGACAGGAAGGGGTTATTGTTGTGCGAATTCATGGATACCGGCACAACAATCAATGCTGATCGTTACTGTGAGATGTTAAGGAACCTTCGCCATGCGATTAAAAACAAGAGGAGAGGCATTCTCATGAAGGGAGTTTGTTTCCATCAAGACAACGCTAGTCCGCACATCACCCGTATAACAACCGATCTCATTAACCAATTTGGATGGGATACTGTAACATATACACCCTACAGCCCAAGTAACTACCATCTCTTCCTTAATTTGAAGAAACACATAGGTGGGACACATTTCAGTACCAGGAAGGAGCTGAAAGAAAAAGTTTTATGCTACCTTCGCGGTGCGGCGGGAGAGTTTTTCAACTCAGGCATACAAAAGATGGTTCACTGTATGTAAAAGTGCATCGATCTCAACGGCAATTATGTCAAAAAATAGAAAAAAGTGTAAGCTCTCCAAAAATGTATTATTCAATGCAAATAAACTTGCTTTTCATTGTGAAAAATTATTGGGAATCTTATTTTACGGACAACCCTCGTACGTCGTAAAGCATTGAATAGTTATACTTTCATTAAGCCTACTGCTTTTATTTTCTTCTTTTTCTGCATAAACCTATATATTGTTGCATTCAATATACAATCAAATGATCTTGTTGTTAATGTGATCCTTCACTTGAAAATAAATTCAATTCATCTACTCTTATGTATTTAAATTAGTTAGATTTACGAAACGAAAACCTAGTCAATTTACCTTTCCTGGGGCAAGACCCGTATTTACAACAGACGGTGAACTCTCTCCCGCAGATTCGTCATCAGCTGAGTGAGCATTCATAATTAATTCACTATTTCCATTAGTTTTTCTGATAGTTTGCGCATCAGACTGGTTCTCTTCAATAACAGGATTATCATCAGATGTCCTTACAGTCACTTCGACTTCTTTAAGCGGCTGTAACACTTCGGCTGCAGGGACTCCACGGCTCTCCACATCAGGTGTTTCATCCACACTCATACTCCGTAGCGAGAGAACGTCATCGTTGGTGAGATTTGAAGATGATACTGCTTGAGAACCGTAACCACTGAAATAAATTATAACAGTTTTAATGTCAGTTTAACAAATAATATTTTTATGAAACAAACTATTCGTAAATATATTCTATTGGTTTACTTTAGTTGGACAAAACTTTTATATTAAAGTCAAATATCATTAGAGAGGTTTAATAATAATACTTTTATTGTTTGCTTAATAATAATAATAACATTGATAACATATATAATATTGATTGTTTAAGAAAATTAAAGTTTCTTTAAATTTTGAATTGTAAAATTAACTTACTGTATTACAACTCATCGTCTGTATTTGCCCAAGTGTGCACAATAGTCGGACGTTAAAAAAAAAAAAAAAAAAAAAAAAAAAAAAAAAAAATTCTACTAAAATTCACTTTTTAAAACCTTTTTTTAAAATTGTTTCTTCATTTGTCTGTCAAAAGGTTATTACTAATTTGAAATATTCATATTATTACAAGACAGTATGAATGAACTCTAACAAAAACCTACACCCCTAGGCCTATGTTAAAATACTAAACCTAAAAAAATGAAATAGACACACTCAATACTATTACCCTGAACAGTCAAAAGTAAGTACTACTCTTACATGGAAATGGCAAAACAATGTTACAAAAAAAGGGTACACAATAGCCCTTGCAAATACTGTAGCAAACAAGAGATGTAAGGTTATGTAAAAAAGGTTATTGACTGATCACATGACCAACTAAGTCTGGGGAAGAGGCCTAATTAGTTAACTAACCCTGTTATTCCCACTCCTTCAAATTCCTATACTGGGTTCTAGGATACTCTATACAAAAGATAGCAAATATTCAAATAATGAATAAAAATACATTGTTAGTAATATTATACGATCAATCACTAAAACTGAACTTTTACTACATTTTTTTTTATTTTAATTTTACTTATTACGCAAAGTACACTTTTAAAAATTGAACATAAATGGATAAAACAAGACTGTCTTAATATGCTTGGATATTTGTTGATAGTTATCATTCAGCGTCTTATTTGTCCAAATATTATTAAGTTATTTATCTTAATTATTTTATTTGGCATCTTAATTCTTGGACCAAGTTAACTTTAATCATCACAACCAAGCTTTACAGAGGATTTTTAATTACTGTCATCCACTAATTCTTATGTCACCCACAGATTGAAACCAGTTCAATTAGACTAAAGAGGACAAGCGAACAGTGTTAACGCTAAAGGAACACCAAAGGGTGTAACTGAGGCTCAAACTACCAATTCGTAATTTGCAAAATTCAGAATTATTCTTTCTGCACAACTTTTATTAAGTTACAGTTTACACTACCCGCATCCAACTATGTGAAAATGGTTAACCACAAGGTTAAATAAGTAACTTACCTAGAACTTGTGCTAGGTGTGCCCATTTTGGTTGACTGATATTCAGCTAAAGAGTCTAGTGTTCGGGAGCTAGGCAGTGTTGGCTTGTTTTTGACTGCATTCCTATCCACCTTCATACAAACATTATAATTATTAAAAAGGGAATAAAAACACTCCAACTACAAAAAGGAATAAAATTAAACAAACTACTTTACACAAAGTATAGAAATCAATAGGGAAAAAACATTATGGCCATATGATAACAAAGATATCTTTAGAGAAATTCAACAAGCTTACTTTCTATTATAAATAATTACAAAATTATGGTATAAGAAATTAATTTTCTAGTTTATACAATTTGTATATTTTGAGAGGGAGTTTTTTTTTTGTTGTTGTTGGGAGATTTTTATTACAAACTAAATAACTGTAGCATGCATGTGTACCGCTTATATGAGGAAGCAAATTTCCAAAAAGTAATATCACATTTTTTCTTGCAAGTTTTTTGGAAATCCGACAATCAAAACTTTTAGAGCTTTTAGTTTTCAAAACTCAACTTATAACCCAAGGAACATAGTACTTAAAGCAGTAAACAAATTTGATATTTGTTATTACTTGTGAACTTGCAAAAAGACTGCTATAAACAGTAACAATTCACCACATCATAACTGTACCTGAATTACTGGTGCATGACTATGAGCAATTTTAATTTAATTATTTGAATAAGCAACTACTAATCTTCCCACTGTTAATTAGTATCTGGTCACAATACAACCAACAGAGAACGTTTATTAGTATGGCCTGACCGAACCTAACCCTACACTAGGGTCGTTCTGAAAAAACAAAAACGTTTACAAAATGCCAATATTTTTGTTCACAGTATAATAGCATAGTAACCGTTTGTATTATATTAACAGTTAGTGTTGTGTTTACATAACGATATGGTTTTCAATATTATTCGATTTCAAAGAGTAGTCAATGAACTAACAACTAATCATCTATAATATTAGGGCTGTAAATTAGTATTTGACTAGTTCAGTTTAGGCTACTGCTAGTTTCGTTGGTTATTACGTTAATAGTCTTCTGAATGCTGGATGCTGAATAGCAAATCAAAGTATAACACATTAACTATTGTCAACGTCTCCATCGGTGGACAATAAAAAAACATTAAACTGATAAGAATAACCAAATTCAATTATAAAAATATTGGTTTCTTTCATTTTTTTGATTCCATGTGCACGTGTGCGACACACACACACATACATATATATATATATATTACTTTGTATACAGTAGAGTATTGCTTATCCAACCTTTGCTAATCCGACCTAGTCTGAAAGAACAATATTTCAAGCTATTTAAAAGATCTGTAGCGAAACGGCCACTTTCCTTTCAGGCCTTTACACAAGTCACCTTACACCTTACTTACGCCTGACACTTTATGACTGCGTGATCCACATTCTTTTCAAAAGAAAGAAGGGGTCGACCACCCTTATACCTGCTCTGTTCATTCATTTCCCTCTTTTAGTATCAATTCAGATTCGTGGAAGAGTTGACGTTTGGAGTGCATTCTGCTTGTGTGTTTCGTAATGTTTTACATATATATATTTTTTTTTATTCACTGTTTTCTAAAGGTAAGTTATTTTACTTCTCACGAGATTGCGAGATGTAGTGGCAAGAAAACGCCAAACAGTTGGTAAACAAAAAACAATTAGAAACTTTTTCCGTCAAGTTTGATGACTTGACGTATTGCTCTTTATTACTGTAGTGAGATTATGTAAGCTGTTTATGTTTTAGTACAATACATTTATTAATAATATATGTATTTCAAAGTTTGTAATGTAATAAATTCAATTCAATACTTTTAAATATTTTTTAACGGTTCTCTTTGTAATCCGACTTTCCCACTAATTCGACTTGGCCGTGCTGGTTTAGGTTGGATTAGCGAAACTCTACTGTATATACTTTTCAGCTATGCATTTCCAGTCTAAGTGTTAAGGTAGCAGAATGTATCTAATATACATTAATGAAGTTATCGAACAGTACACCTATTTCAGTTTGTATTCCTTTGTAAGTTCAGTTGATTTCCTTAAAAATAGTCTCAAATATAAGATTAAATTGGTAAAATATATTATATTTTTAAATATAAATAACAAACATCTGCAATAATGAAAGATTAATGGAAAAGTAAGAAAAAATAGGACAAAGTCCAAAGGGAAAATTAAGTGGATTTCTTAGTCAGGAAGTACACAGGAAAAAATATGAAATACTTTTTGTTAGAATGCCCGAACTATACATAAAACAATAAAAATAAATTTATTACTTTACATACCGTGTCCACGGATTCCAACTCTGGGAACTTAATACTACTTGTAACGTTGTTCAGCTGTTTCTGTTTGACCTGAGCGGTAAGTTCCCTTGCACTCGCAATGTTCGCTTCCTCTTCGTCTCCTTCTTCCTCATCCTCTTCACTCAGTACTTCAGCAGCCACTTCTTGTCCTGTTAAAGAGTTGTGTGTCTGTTCCTCATGCAATGTGGTCATCCGCAGGCCCAGTTTGGTATTTGGCGAGGCTGTAACCAGAACTGCTTCAAATTAAAATGTGATCAAATAATAGAAAAAAAATAACTGCATTTTTTAAATTTTCTATACAGTATTATGTTTTTGTACAAAAAAATGTATATTTAACACTATGTAAAATTTTAAAGAAATAATTCTGAAGTAAAATAAATTACAACTGATAAGTTGTAGTTTTCAGATCATAACAGTTTGCACATTTTGTAAAATCTTAGTTTGTAAAGGTTTTGTTCTTAGCAAATTTCCAATGGAAAATTAACTATTTGGAGCAGCCATCTTGGTAAGACAAAGATCCGAGATTATAAATTGAGAGCCAATTGTGAACTCTGTATCATTTATCATTTTTTCAAGGATTTTTGAAATGTTTGGGAATTTGTTTCGAGTGGCTCATGTAGCTCAGCCTGACAATTTCTTCTAATTTCTGGTCACTAGCAGTTGGTTTTCTCTCTAAATTTAAAATATCCTTTTTATATATAAAAAAAGAATAATGATTCACAAATTACCTGTCAGTTTTAATTGGCATCAATACTACAAACGGTATTTTTACTAGAAATATCAGCAGAAGATCTGACAACTAAACTACTTTGTTGCTGGAATTTTTTCAGTAGTTAAAATGCAATCATTTAAGCCACACAATTTTATAAAGAGAACAATTATTTTTTTTTAGTTAAAAGCAAAATTCAACTGCTCTGAAAAAAAACTTTAAGCCGTGCTCATGAATACTATTATTTAATGAATCAAATTCATACACTTAAAAAAACCTCTTCTGTTGTAGAATGAATTAAATTTACCGATTACAATTTTACAAAATCCTAAATTTAAATATAATATTTTAAGAAAATTAAAACAGTTAAATTGTGATATATTTTACAAACCATTTCTACGATGAAACACATATAATCCATACTGCTAGAAAAATATTAAAAATGTGATATTACAGTAATATAAAAAGAATGTTAATATTATTTTTTCAAGTACTTAATTGGAAAATACCTTACTGAAAACAGTAATATATACACAAAAATAGCATTCATGCAAAAAACCAAAATAACCAAAAAGAATGTTACTTAACAAATAAAAAAAAACTATTTCTATTACACATTCAATGTCAATATAAAAGTACATAACAAAACTATTTAGGTTTTGTTAAAATTTTACTCATTTTTTAATTACATTATTTACTTTTTAACTACATGAAATAAAAAGAAATATTGTGATCATGAAAAAATCATTCTTGAGAATTTCACAGATATAATTATTGCAAACAGTTATTCTTAGATTATGCGATAACACCCCGAATCCTGTCTGCATGTATTCCTGTCTTTTAATGCATAAAGCAACTGAATTATTTATTTTAAAGTCCTCAGAAACCACTTTTTTTTTCTATGGACTTGGATGTCTGTCTACATATTGGTATTGAAATTTTCAAGGGATATATCAGTGTAGTCCCCTGTGCCTAAACACAATGGTTTTGGCTTGGAGGTCAGTCTGTATGTCCACAGAGCTGGAGACGACTAAACAGACTGATCATTTTCAATGAAATTCAACAATCAGATTTACATAAAGTCTCAGACGATTCTGACCTATTGCTCAACTGTAGCCAATAAGTACCCAAACGAAATGAATGGGTCGCTATATCCCCAAAAAATACACGCATTAAAAAATGACTTATTCTCTAATGACCTTTAAGCTAAATGGTGCAAAAACATTACGTACATTTTTCACATTTGATTGTTTCTCAACAAAATCTGGGTTGAGAGCCAAATTATGAAAATCAGTTCATCGGATTAGGGTAAAATTTCCATTACATATGAAGGTACATAACTTAAGTAAAGGTAGCAAATTTGAAACGAAAAAAATTACAGTTAGGGATAAATAAAGAAAAAGTAACAATAAACCTTAATTACTGTAGACTTTTCTAATATTTACTCTTGAACTACAAATTTATTTAATTTCAAATTTGCTACACTGACTTTGTATATATATATACCTGCATATATCACCCACAATTTCAGTTAAATTTGATAAACTGACTTTGAGAAAAAAAATAATTTCTATTTTGTTTATAGATAACTTCAGAATAAAATTTTTGATAAGATAATAAAATAAAATAAGTTTGTGTAATATTTTTGCCCATTTATTTTTAAGATCTTCAGAAAAAAAGAGCTATGTATTAGCGTGAATGTGTTAAAAAATAAATTTCTTTACAGTATGTTGTGTTTGAATTAATTTTATGTTTTACCAAATTGTTTACTTAGTATGAGGGGAAACAGAGAACAAATCACTATCAATGCTTTTAGTTTCAAATTTCATTTAAAGTATGAAAACAAACCCACCTGAGCTTAAGGTTCATTTCTGAATTTTTCAATAAACTTATGAACAGTAATTTCAACGTAAATTTAATGCTGTTAGTTTCTCGGAATATGCTATAATCAAGTCGGCAAGCCAAGCATGATTATTATAAAACAATGTTTCATTAAAAGAATACTACAGTTAGAATGAATTGAACGGTATAACAGTTATGATCCTGCTTTAAAAAAAAAAAATATTATAACATACATATTATGATTAAAGTATGAATAGAACACAAATATTACGCTAAAAATAAAAATGAGACAACTATGTATTCTTAGCAACACAAAAAAAAGTAAAGAAAAACAAAGAAAACAAAGCAAGACACCAGATAGACAAAGAAGGACATACGTTTAGACCCAGGCTGGAGCCGAAGTGAGTTCAAATTCAAATTGAGATTGAGGAAAGTCGGTCGAGCTGTAAGATACCACCACCAAAGTTAGTTCACTTACATTCAGTACAATAAATTACAAAACATTTTATACAAATTACACACAATCTGGACAAAATAAAACCATTTAAAAATGTTCCTAAAATACTTTTGATTTGTCTAACGTAAATAAATTTTATTTCCAAGAAGATTGGAATAAATCGCACCTAATTTAGTTAATGTAGAAAAATTGTTTTTCAAATATAGTACTATAAGTGAACAAATGAATGATCAAAACTGAATTCATTTTTTTATATTGTAAAGTTCATAAAATATTAATTAATCTTTAAATATCTTTAAACTAAAACTGATGACACAAATAAATATGTTTTAAATTATCATCATAACATCATGAACACAACATTTACAATAATTTTCAAATAAATACAAAGTTTTTTATATTTCCTAATGTAACAATTTCAATGTGTCACTTACAGTAATAACAATTTTATTGAAATTTTACTCTTGCTTAATTGTGGTAACAAATAGAATAAACTCAGAATAACATTATTAAAATAAACAAATAATTATATCTTACATAAATATTCAATTTACATTTTCATTCTGATTTATACTTATTTCTTTTGCATAATAGAAAGTGTTATGACACAAAACAAAATGACAATATTTGTATAAGAATTCATGAACGAGACACCATTAAATAAGGACTAAATTAATGTATACACACTTGTAATGTGTCAATTAGAGTAAAGTATTTTGATGTACACATTAAACGGAAACAAACAAATGAAATAATATATCAGTAGTTATTTCGAAATTCTCACTGTACAAATAAATAAAGAATGGAATCGCGGAAGAACTCAGTACAAATACCGAGTCCATTCGCTAATGTACATTTCTAAAATTGGTAATTTTGAGCTGCCTCGGTGGCCTAGTTGATAGCGTACTAGGCTTTCACCCCGAGGACCCGGGTTCAATTCCCAGGGAGGACTTGGCATTTTCATACGCTATAAATCATCCCATCGTTTACATTAGCCCAAGTGTGCACAATAGTCGGACGTTAAACAACAACAAAAAAAGGTAATTGAAAATATATGAAATTTAGAGAAAGTTCGTATATCAAGGCCATATTTTAATTGCAAAAAATGTTGAAAAAAACCGTTAAAAATTACATTTTCTGAAAATCAGCAATACAAATTTTGGTTGTTTGTAATCCACAAAAATCCAGGTTCAGGAACTATTTATAAAATCTGCATTATTTCTCAAAATTGATTCATCAGGTTTTGTTTCAATTATGTCAAACAAAGTATCATAAGTTTATCCAGCATACCAAACTTGAAATAAAAAAAAATTACAATTTGGGAATAAATTGAAAAAAAATATATACACCTTGATTGCTGTCAGTACTTTTTTCTATTTACTCCTAAAATATAAATATTTTTTATTTAAAATTTGGTGTACTGATATTGGAGTCATATAAATTGATCATTATGGTTGGTTCATGTATGACCAAATGTTTAGCAAAATTTAATTATCTGACTTTCACAAATTAATTTCATATCATTTTTTTGCAGAACATTCTGGGAAAATAATTTATTATGTATTGTGTAATTTTCTACACCATTTACTTATGTAATTGATATGTAACTCCATGGTTACTAATAACATCACGTCTCACATGATTAAAAAAAAAGTCTTGTATAATTACAAAAATAATTATTGATACTTCTACACCTTTTAGACCCTTTGCTTTGCAGACAAACCAGCTCAGGATTATTAGGATCTAACACATATGAGTAGAAAATTATTAAAGGAATGTGATATTTGGTTGGGGACTTGAGGTAAACCTAAACGAAACCGAGTACATCTATATTGGAGGACAGAATGGGAATCTTCTACTGGAACACAACGCACAAAACAGAGGACGTACAACTTACAAGTATCTTGGAATGACAATTAAGAGTGATGGACTCTTCGACACAGGAATAAAAAAACGAAACACCTTGAGAAGAAGAGCAATAAGAATACATAACAGATCAAATGGGACCAACAGATTTATTTATCAAAAATAAATATAGAATATACAACACAATTATAAAAAGTATAATCTTATGTGAAAGCAAAGTATGGCCACTGAAACAGAAATGGTCTTGATGTTTAGAAATGGACTATCGGCAAAAAGCCGCAGGTCTGTCAAAAAGAGAAAAGATAAGAATGTACGAATCCTTGAAATCATGGATGCGAAGCACACCATTGTAAATGACATTAAACAACTTCAATGGTTTGGCCATGTCCAAAGTATGGATGAAAATGGACTTCCCCAAACAAATTCTAAAATGGAAACCTCATGGTCGCAGAAAAAAAGACCAAGACTTAGATGGAGAGAAGGAATTGATAAGCAAAGATAGAAAGGTATAGATCAGGATCTGTGGAACAATAGGAAAAAGGAAGCTAAGAATCAAAAGACGGAGAACATTTTAAGATGAAAAGAAGAAGATTAATGCTACTTTAAATTGAGAAACTTCAATGAAACTGATTTTATTAATTCATTTTCCTGTTACAAAAATAGATTTCCTCATGCTTTATTATCGCTTTTATTAAAAACGTTCCGGTATAAAGAAAGTCCAAGTTGGGAACGTTTCATTTGTTATTTCACGTTTTGAATGTTCTGAAGATTTCTTTTTTTACTGTGAATTTTATTGCAATTCTTTTTAAAACTACATTTTATTTACAAAAAATAATTTATCTAAACTAAGTAAAAATAGTACAGAATACACAGACATATATTTTTCATATTTATGTTCTATATTTATCAATATATAAATATATAGATAAATTACTTATGCAATAATTTTTTTTTATAGGTGTCCCATACATCAATTCCCTTTCTAACTTCTAAAACGATAATAAAAACAGGTTTTTGGTGCTCTGTATATGACGAAGAAAAATAATTTTAAATGCAACAAACACTGCAATTTTTCAAAAAGTTTTGAATCTCAAGTTGTACTTTACTTAAAAAGCATACAAAATAATTACAAAACCAAAATTCACATTTTTAAAAGGTAACATGTGAATTGAAAACTCAGACAATTGAAACTTTAAGTCTGTCTTAATTTTCTGGAAATTAACAAAAGTTTTCCAATAGTTAATACAGCGATGAAGCAATCATCTGATGTGTAAGACAGACTGAATTTCATTAAACTTTCAAAGAATATTATTTCATGGACATTGTTTTAAAAATATTTAGTAGTATAAACAAAATTTTTAAAATGTAGGAATGGCAAAGCAGCTTTTAATATGTGAATTACTTTTAAATTATTTTGTTGTCCTTAAACATGCGGTTCCAATCTTTGGTTTGAAAGTAAAGAGGGGAGAAAGCCAGGATAGATAACCTATGTATTTATTGCATGAGGATATATAAAATATACACAAAACTTTTTATTCCTGATCGGAGTCCACCTTTAGGCATGTCAGAAATGGGAAACTGGTAGCCTCACCCAATCCATTTTTTGCAGAATGTGGTTCATGATGTTTGTGCACAAAATTATTTCTTCAGTTGTTTACTGTATCATCACTAAATTTCTTGCTTGTGATAGTGCGGAGCTCACTGAAATTTTGCAGATGAATGATGAAATTTAGGCGAATGATGACAAAATTTGGGGATAAAACGAAATCAAAATCCCATCTGCTTGGCACAGGTTGATGAAAAGGTATGGAAGAAGTCGAAAATGAGAGGCACAGTTAAGAAATTGTCCCAAATGTCAGCTGACACGGATGCTTGTAACTATGTTTTTCAACGAGCATGATATTTTCTTCACTGACTTTTAGCCAAAACATTAAACTATTAATGAGCAGCACTAGTGCAACCTTTTGTTCCAGGTTAGATTTGCTTACTGCAACAATCCAAAAAGCAATAATCCTTAGCAACAATGCTCAGCACCATTCAGTAGCACTTGAAAGGGAAAACTGAAAAAACACTCTGGAAGCCACTTGAACACCCTCCCCTTTGTGCAAAATTAGTTCAACAGAATCTTCTCTATTTTACAATAACAGCATTGATAACTTGTCACGTTCTGGAGAAACACTTCCACGAGAAGGTTATGTAGAAAAATGATATGTACTTGGTATATTCAGTCTTCTATATTTGATGCCCTTCATAAAATAAATTGTTTTTTTCTCGTGTAACACCTACGTGCATATTTTATTTAGTCTTGGTGTGTGCAATATATCTTAACAAAACTTGCATTCAATCAACAATTTTTGTAAGTTTTTTAAAACAAATTTATTGCTCGTTATTTGTTGTAATAGATTACAATTATGCAAATTTACTTTAAAATAATTTCCGATAAAAAGAAATACAAACTGGATGAAACGAACTTTTAGTATGCCAATTTTTTATTAAGGCATTTTATAATTATGTGGGCTGTAATTTGAAATTTTCAAGAAATTAAGAGATTTACATTAGTGAGTGAAGTTCATACAATTTAAATTGAGCAGTAGGGCATTTAACTTTGATAATTTTTTTGAATAAAAACAAAACAGAGGAATAGTATGAATAGAATTTAGTTGAAACAGCGAAACTGTTTGTAAAATTTATAATAGTTTTTTTTTAAATTTAAAACCACGAAACAATTTCACAACCCGAATAACAAATTATTTGCACACCCAAAAAAAGAAAATAACTAACACTGAACTAATCACAATTCACAGCTATCTAAAAACAATATTTTATAAATAACTTAAATAACATTAAACATATACAGTTGAATATGTACACAGGTTATTTGGAATCACTTGTACAGGCAGACAATACAGTAAAAATCTGAACAATACATAAATTCAAAGTTCAATCAATTGGATGATGGGGGGGGGAGATTAACGTGCAAAGCGGAAGCATACAAGCAGAACTAAGCGAAAATGGCAAGCAAAATTAAACAGAATTGATAACAGCCAATGAAAATGAATAGTATTAAACAACAATGCTCAAAGAAAGTGAGTTCAAAGACAAGTAATCGAATATCAACATTGTCAATCTCGGCAAAGAGGTGGATATTTATTAGAATTTCTGTTAACATTTATATTTTATGCCAGTTAGACTAATGAAGACAACAGATTGGTGTTAACAGCTACAGAGAAGCTTACGGCAGTAATTCCAGTCTCGTATCTACAACCTTGAGGTGCTCAAGTTCAGAGATGCAGCAGACTGAAAAGAGCATTAACCACTTTGGACTGTCCCGAGAGACTTTAACTGGACTTAAATCAATACTGAAATTTATTTCCCTATTTCAACTTTATCACATCCAGCGTTTCAGTTAACAATAGCCTATCAGTTAAATGTATTCTACTCTTTTCAGAAAGCTGTAAGAATATCAATTGTTGATACAAGATGAATCAAAAAGCTTTTAGAAAAAAATAATATCGAAATATCCACAGAAGTATGAAACAGTGTAAAATTAAAAATAAAATACTTTTTTTAGTCGAAAAAAATATTGAAAATAGTTTATTTATTTTTATACACATTTGAATAAAATATACAAATGTTTAAATTAAGAAGATTATTTTTTTAAATATTAATCATTCATAAAAAATTATTTTATTTTTAAAGTTCTCCTCTAACAATGTTTTCTTTTAGTAGTTTAATACAGTCGTTAAAAGGAAGATTCATGTTATTACATTCTCACTGTACAAATGTGTATGAAAAGTATTGTTTTAAGTAAAAAAAAACTGTTAAGCTCCTTTTTTTGAAGTGGATCTTCATTAATCTATAAAATGTTTTTATAATTATTACTGCCTGTCATGAGTCAACTTATAATGTCGTAACAAAAAGTTATTCCAGAATCTGAGAAGGATATATTCCAATTAATAACTTAACAAAATCAGCAATACGAGGTGATACTTTAAAATTCAGGGAATCTTCCTATACCAAATAAAACTGCTTACTATGACTTGAAGTTTCCACTATCTCCTTCAAAATAGTCCCCTTGGGCATGCTTCAAAATAGTCCCCTTGGGTATGGACATCGCAGTCCGAGTTTTTTTCCATGATTCCACATATCTCTGGAAGTCTGTGAGTCTAACTATTTAGCACATCCTGTGATCTCAATTGTGTTAAAATGATGGTCTTTAATTTTCAACTTTATTTTGGTGAACAGAAAAGGCGCACAGCGTTAGGTCAGGCAAATAAGGCAAGTGGAGGATCACTACCATGTTTTTGGAAGTCAAAAATTTTGAAAAACTGTGTATGCACAGATACGTTGTTGTGGCAGAGAACCAATGTCTTTTTCTTCCAATCTTCTGAACATCTGCACAAGTGCTCTCAAGTAGCTCCTTCAAAACTTAACAATAAAACTTCCCATTGACAGTTTGACCATGGGGGACAAATTCCATCTGGATAATGTCTTTAATGTAAAGAAACAAAAAACACTGACACAGACTTCACGTTGCTGTGAACTTGATGTGTTTTTTGTGAAGGAGATGAAGTTGGGGTCATCTCTCGCTGCAATTTTTAATTCAGTTCAGACAGCAATGCAACGACCTTTTTGGTCACTATTCAGCAATCTCAGTACAATTTTTTCAGCAATGCATCTCATGCCCATATTGCCTGACAAGATGCGTTGCACGGATGCATGTGACATTCCCATGATCGCACAAACATCATGGAGTGTTCATCTACGATCCACAACAATAGCCTCTCACTCTTTCATGTAGTTTTCCAGTGTTGTGCTTCTCAATGGTTGTTCTAAACACTCATCGTCATCATCAGACATCTGCCCATCCCGGAAGTGTTTGTATCACAAGAAAGTTGTACTTTGACTATTAGCATTGTTTCCAAATGCTTCCAGAAGCATGCGATGAGTTTCTGTAGCAGTATTTAAGCTTCAAACAAAAGATACAGGTTCTTTGCTCTTTAAAATCTGCCACTTACAAAACTAAAAAAATTGTCACAACACTAGAACACAATGTTACACGAACACATGAAACTTAAGAACGAGGCCTCTCACTGTCATAGCTGTTAGTATACTAATTCACAGAATACTGTTCACCCACTCTACCAGTAGCAGGTCATACCAAAAATGATTCATGCATGGACTTGGAATTCCCTGAATGTTACGTAGCACCTTGTATACTTAGTTTATGAAAATAATCGATTACTCCCAAACAAAGTTTGGTTTAGAAATTGTTGGACTTTCACCTAAAAATCCGTTTAAGCCTGCTGACTTCATAAATATTGCTAAAAATCAGCCATATTTGAAATATTTAAATAAAATTTATTATCAAAATTGAAAGCATTAAGGATATACTTGTACCACATCATTTTATGTTTATGGTGTAGACTTTGTGATCATTTATGTAAATGCTATGTGTTGCACAACTGGTGATGTTACAAATATTATTAGTTTCCCAAAATCATGCTCTTTTTAAAATAATACTGAAAAATAATAAATGAATTATACAACTTTATTTTGACAACTTTCTTACATCATAGAAACATTCCAATTTCTACCCAATTTCTGGTCATTATAAAATGTGTTCAATGTAAATGAAGTGTTGGTAAGCCTGGTGTTTGGTAAGCATGAAGCGATAGCAGGCATGCGACAACAGTGCAAAGTATCTGTCAAGAAACCTATGCTATTACCTGACAAAATGGAGCCTGATTTGGTTTGGCGCAAAATCAAATGAAAAACAACACAAAGCAAAATATCAGAGAAGTTTATTTTAAAAATAAATCACTTAATTTAGTCTTAGCTTTTAAACTGTTTAGACTAAAATGACGTTTATGGTTGTTGATCTAGATTAAAAAAAAAACGTTAGTACTAATCTAAAACAAAAAATTTGAAAACAAGAAGCAAAATGCTTGGTGTGATAAAAGACTAATTATAAAAAGGAAAAAACAGCACACAACTAAGTGAAACTGGACAGCTAACATTTAATTGTGTTTAAAAATCGAGGGGTAAAATAGAAAGACTAATATGCAGTTAGTAAAACTAAAAATATGTTGTAATTAAAAAGCTGCCAGCGAGATATGCATTGATCACGGTTAAGTAAAATATAACAAAAATAAATGCAGTGCCAAGTAAAAATGTATTAAAAACATAATAAATTTGATTGTAAAACAGCCATAAAGTTTTCCTGAAAGGTAAAGAAGGGGGGACATTGAAAGCAAGCGTCGTTGCTCAAAGTGAAGAAAATATCTGCGGCGTCCGCACGCAGCTGCTGAGTGCAAGCTAGATCTCACATAACCAACATTTATGCCAAGGGTATTTGTGCTTTATTCTATCGAGCAAAACGTTATATAAAATTGTATATATTGTTTGTTTTTATTCAAATATTGTGATAAGCACAATACAGTTATTAAAAAAATCCAACTTAACCCCACATAACAGAAAAACTAATAGTACAATATTTAGCAATGAAGCAATTTTTCAAATTGAAGAACTATAATAATTAAATTTATTCTGTTAGTTTATTTAAATTGTACAAAATAGTTTATTTACAAAACACTGCCAAAGCTTCTTCTTTTTCCATGTTTTGATTCATCAAGTAATTCACACATAGATTGTAACTAAAAATAACATGCTTAGATAGCATTAACTGATTATTCTGAAATAAAATAGTTTTGTAAATAACGGATAAATTATATACATATATAAATTGTCTTACAAAACTTGTCTTGGCAAAGTCTTTGTAGTTTAATTACATAATTAAAATTTAAAATAAAACAATAAATTAGGCCAAAAATTTTAACACATTTTTTTACCTTATAATGAAGTACAACCTTACAGTTAAAAAAAAAGGATGAGATTCGATAAAATCTTTCTTTAAATATATTTATTCATAAAGAACTAAAATTATTTTGAGTTTTACAATACTGGAAAATAATGACAGAGTGGTTATTAAATGCATTATTAATGTTTTAAGAGTACCTAATTACAGAATCACATGAAAGCACAAACACCCTTAATACTGATTCAGATAGGAATGTCAAAAGAAGATGGCATACCATTCCATTTTTAAAGAGGCTATAAAATGTATATGAAACATTGTGTCCTTTGACAGCGTAACATTTTATATATAAATCGTTTTAAAATTTTATAATTTAATTTTCTCCTATTACTATAAAAATCATCAACATTTGATACAATTCGAAATGGATATAAAATGAAAATTAGTAAAAATGTAAATTTTAATTATCTACAAGATCGCTGATAGTTATTTAACTCAATATAAATATTCACAGTAAAATACCTAATGGATTAGGATACAACTAAAATTGTTTAATATATACTATTTTTATATTTTTTTTCTATTTTGTAGAATTGCCTTTAGCTAGAAAAAGGACCAATGTTCCCTTACAAAAATTGATAAACAGACATTCCACTGAAATGAAGTGAACAATAATTGAACTGACCAATTCCAAAAGGTTTCGTTGGAGTCTGCATCTGCATGAGATCGGAGTCTGTAACGTGCGAGTGTATGTGATTAGATAGGCTCTTGCGTGATCTGCTTTCCCTCAGTTCTCCGTTCAGATCGGTCACACTTTCTGAACGAGTAACACCACCCATCAGGTTGAGACTTTCCAGACTGCTGTCGAACCTCATCAACTGTAAAATAAAATTACTTTTGGAAACTGTTATTACAAACAAAATATTTAGCACCTTGTATAGCATAAAGTATAAATCAATCACCTTATAATGACAACAGATAATCATGTTGTTACATTCGAATTGTTAAGATCGCAATTATTTTAATTTAGTTAAACCACTTATTACAACTATTGTTATAATAACAGGATAAATAAAAAAGTAGTATCAATAAAGCGATAAAGTTGGACTTCTGTTTTAACTTTGATGATTCCCATATTCTTGAAAATTTGTCTTGTGTACATACAACTAATTTCCATTTATAGAAATGGCCAGCAGTGACTTCCTTATGGAAGTTGCTCAAACACCTTACCTTAATTCTCATTTATTCACAGAAGAACGTACTACAACTTTCCACTGTTATAAAAACACTTTTGATACAAAGAACTTTTCAAAGATCTACTTGGTTGCAGTTTATGAAATCATTCTTAAAAATCATTATCAGTTTAAACTAAACTTAAATTGATCACTAAAATGGATGATTCTGTATGAACGAAAACAGTATACTACACTAATAACTTCTCTTACGTAGAAAGAACCATTTCAGCATTAAAAAATGAAACTAGAACATAAATATTATTGCTTTCAAGTAGAAATAACCAACAGAACCAGCTGATCAGAACACAGTGGTTGTCTAAATTTCATGACTGTTTATTTAGGCTCATATATTATTAACACTTTAGTACTAAAAATATACAGGAAACTAATAAACAGATAAAAATGCTTCAAGGGCCCTGCAGTTTAAAGTCTGGATAATTAATGTGATAGTTTCTTCTGAAGTTCCAGTTTCGTCATATTTGTATTGACTAACCTGAGTGATTATCACAAACAATACCAAACAGACTATAGAGTATTTTTATGTTGAATCAGGACCTGTAAGGCTTATTTCTGAACAAGTCAATATCTTTTTAAAGTTTCTAAAAAACAAAAAATGTAAATTAATACCTGTGAGAAGTTTGGCACACTAGCTGTCTTCCTCATCAATGGTTGGCCTTGACCTTGAAGTAACTCCTTAACAGCTACACTCTGTCTTAGCCTGTCCAAGGTAAGAATACCTTCAACCGCACTCACTCCTCGGGTGTATTTTTCTGTAACAATTATACAACTTGTTCAATGCAAAATTAAATCAAGATTGCTAAATTTGAAAGATTTGACATTTTATTTCTTATACGAGATGTTATTCAAAACATTCGGGGAATTTTCCTGTAAAAATAAAATTCCTTACAATAACTCCTACTTTCCACCATCTCCTTCAAAGTAGTTCATATGGACACAGATACAGTGGATCCCAGTGTTTTTTCTATGATTCCATGCATCCCTGGAAGTCTGCAAGTGTAAGTGTTCAAAGCACATCCTGTGATTCTGCCTGGACGCATGTGTCAAAACGACTGTCTTTAAACTTCATCTTTATTTTGGGGGAAACTGAAAAAGTCGCAAAGAGTGAGGTCAGGCAATTTTTAATTCAGTACAGTCAGCTACTTGATGATCATTTTGGTCACTGCTCAGCAGTCTCGATACAAATTTTGAAGCAAAGCACCTCGTGCCCACATTGTCTGATAAGATGTGTTGCATTAACTCATACAAAATCACTAATCATCGCTGGCAGAGGTATATCCATCCAAAATTTGATGGGAGGTTCTTTGCTCCTTAAAATCTGCCATTTACATAAGCTTGAAAAAATCACTCAAACACAATGTTATACAAATGCACAAAACTCAAGAACTGTCACAAATGTTGGCACATTATTTCAGGAAAAGTACTGTTCATCCACTCTACTGGCAGCAGGTCACACTACAAACTGTCTGCGCACAGAATTCAAATTCCCTGAACTTTTGCATAGTACCTTATAAAATATAAGAGTCATCTGATCTGGATAAACAAATGAAAAAAATTGTATTCTAACATATATACTGAATGTATTTTACCTATGTACGTTTCTCCATCACTTAAAGAAGAATCTTCCCCTGATGCGGCAATCTGTGCTAAAGATTCTCTGTCTTCTAATTCTTCACTAGCCTGTTAAAACAAAAAAATAATTTTGCCAATACTGGAAACAAAGCACTGAAATATTTTTGTAAAGAAACAAGACTGAGTAAATACACAATACCACTGTTCATCATAGGTCGAATAAACATCTCAAAACATGGAAAGATGCATATCAAAATGTTTTTAATCAGAAAAAAGATATTTAAAGGTAAAAGGACAAATTCATAAAAAAACATATAAGCTGTTTTATGACATATATTTTATGGCAAAAATATATATGAGGATTTCTTTTAAGGAGTTACAGGATGTTAAATTTCTGATGTTACAGGATGGATGGAAGTAAATAACTACCTGACTTTGGATCTTACAGGATAGCACTTTTACGACAAGCGTTTGCAAGTAGAATGTTGACGGTTTTTCTTGTAAACAAATTTTCATTGTGAAGCAAAAACTAAAGACGCAGAAGGTTAGAAAAATGGTTTTCGTAGATAATCAGCATGTATATAATACTGATCCTAACTATAACGAACTAATGGGGGCAGTGAGCGAAAAAATCCATTATACTGAAATGCATTCAAGAATGCAGCTCAATAGTCTAACAGACAGATGCCAACCACCATCTGTTTTTAATAGATGTTTTATGTTTTAGTGTTGCTTGTATGATAGCTTGGAAAATACAGTAAACAGTAGACCCAAGCAGTGAGACCTTCTTTGTACTACAGGATTACACTGTACCAGAGGAGATAAAATAGAAGGAAATAAGGCAGAAAGGATTAAGAAGAAGTAAAAATTAAGAAGATGAATTTTAGAAAAAAAGAGTAGTTAACTAGCTAAATATTATCCTTTGACAAAAAGTGTATGATTGCCATTCCCTTCAAAGAATGTTTCATTCCATCCAGAAACAAAATCTGGAAGTATCAAAAGTCAATAAAACTTTTTCCTTATGTTTAAAAAAAATGCACAGAGAAAAAACAAACTATCAACCAGGATGCACAAGTTGTTTAGAAAGCAAATTACAATGAAATTGTGCTAATTGGTTACTGAATAAAATCACCACAACGGTTACAAAACAACACAATTATTTCTGTCCCGTTATTTACAAAATATTTTGAAATATTTAATAAAGCCAATTTTAAGACTTTAATAAGGTACAAGTTCCATGAATAAAAAAAGTGCACAAAAATCTAGAAGAAACTGAAATAACAGAAAATTAATTGAACAACAGAGATTACGTTCAAACAAAAAAATGTAGAGGTTAGGTAGATCATACAGAAAAGTAGGAGAAAAACATAACAAAAACAAAGCCAAAGGATTTATGGCAAAAGACAAAATTAAGTTATATAATCATAGCCTATAATAGACAGAAATATATTTTAACAAGCTATTTTTATAAATCATGAAACAATAGAGGTTACAGTTTACAAAAAATACTAAGCATTATTTTTCCAACAGCTAACTGTACTCTAAATAAATTTTAAGCTTTTGAAGTTTCAGACTTTTTAAAATAAAATATATCTAAACTTTAAATTCAAATTTATTATGCACAAAGATATACCTTTGGAATATTCGAGACTACTTCATATGTAACACCGGTTTGTGACAAGCCATCAGAGCGTACAATACGTTTTCGTATCCTGTCCGTAAGGCTTTGCTTCTTATAAATGTTTAAACTCAAACGTTTCCTTAACACAAGTTCCATGGGAGCTGGGTGAGACAAACGCACTGTAGTTTTCAGTATCAGGTACACACGTTCGTTACCTGTTAAACAATAAAAGAGAAGTATGAAGCTAGATTTAAAATGTCTATATTCATGACTAGTTCGCTACAAATATTATTAAGTGCTTGGACTGAGGATACATTATGTTTTAAACCTTTAATATTGTTTCTTTTACAAGAGTGGCTTCTGTTGTCAATGAAGTACTTTTGTATGTTAGCACTTTTAATTACGTAAAATCTTTTAAGGGTATTATCACTGAAAATAATAATGTTTAGATCAATAAAGTTTTAATGTTATAACTTTTATTATTTAAAATAATAGTTAAAATTCTACTTTTAAATTTAATTTCTTTTATTGGTTTTCATTATTAAAATACAATTATTATTATTCAAGTCACAATGTTTGCACTTTTTTAAATATATTAAGAGAATGCACTTTCTAGTAATGAAGATAAAAAGAACGAAACTAAGAAACTTCTTGCATTTGAAGAATATCATCAGTACAAAAACTCGTTAAATCATGTTACATTTTATAAAGAGTATAACAAAAATTTGGCCGGAAAGCTGGGATGGTGAAACAACATTTTGAATTTAATATACCTTAAACTGGAAAAAGTTGACAGTCAACATTTAATGTCATATTAGTTATTGTGAAGTCAATTATTAACTTTCAGAACAATTATTGTGTTCAATTTTTTTGAATTTTTTTTTTTTTTACTTTTTAGTAATACCATATTTATATAATTTAGTTTTTCTATAGTAATAAATACAAACAAGCACATTTCACTGACATAACCTAGAAATTAGTAATTTTTCAGTGTAGTATAAAATAAAAATACGAAAGATTTTCAGTAAATTTACAAAGCTAATTTTCAATTTTCTAATTACATAACTATAATTCTTTTTTATTAGTGCATAACCAAAAAATCCTATGCCCTATTATATATGCAATATTTGTATGATATATTGCTTACACATAGATCCAAGTCAAACAACCTTGGATACAGAGGTACCAATGCCCACTAATGGCTATGGTGCATGCCCCCAAAAAATCAATTTCCTCCTCTCAGAATTTGATAACTTTCTATACTACCATTCAGTGGCAAAAAGGTCTGAAGGGTAGTACCCAAGTAAAATCCAAGATACAAGTACTATCTTTTACTTTTTGCTTGATCGATTTAAGAGAAGAAAAGTTAAAATTAACAAAATATCAAATTCTATTTTTGCATCCTATTAAATATTAAAAACACTTTGTTAGTTTAGAACAAAATACTTTTCATATCTGATTTTTTGCAGTTTTAAAGTCGGAGTATAGATTAATAATAAAATGAAGATTAGTGAAAGAAAACTATAATACTATTATTGAAAAATTTATTTTTTTAAATAAATTTAAAGAATAATCACTCAATAGCAATAAAAGTATTTTCAATTAATATTTCTGAGTCATTATAAATATATCATTTAGGTAACAATATAACAAAGATAAAAAAATATGACTATGGATATTTTTTTATGTTGAAATAAATATTTTTTAACAATATTTATTTTATTCCCTTTTAAAATAATTATGATACAAATAAATTTTGCCCCCGACCACAAAATGTTGAAGGCGCATTTTGCACCCAGGTTAGAAGTAAATTATTACAGCGCAAGTTGGTGGCAAGTTTAAGAGTGATGGCATTATTTAACTTTTTTTTAAGATCCAAAATTAATGCCAGTAGACGAAAGAGGACAAGGGCTAGACGTTAACATAAAGCTTACGGAATTAACATTCACTTATTTTAAAGAGAAGTTATAAATAAGTTTGATCATAAACAATCAGATCCACTTGCATCAGTTGCCAAAGAGATTATTCTCTACAAATCACTTCATCAATGCCAATAAGCCCTTCACAAAATTTTCTACATCATGAATTCAGCTGCATTATGCCACTTAGCCTATACAAATTGAACAATACACAATGTGCACTAGTGAATCAATTGTAGTCAGCATCTTTACACACTTACAGCCTCACTTGTACAGATAGTTTCAGTGCTACCAACCTAAATAAGGTATGTTCCTCCTAAATTTAAAAAATAAACATGTATGAGCTTACTGGACGTTAAAAAGAAAATACCTTTCATACAAAATTGCTAGTGTTCCCTGCTCATACTATTGATTGCAGAAAAACTTCATTAGCCAAAACTTTTAAAAACATCTTGATTAGTAGCCTTACTGTCAGTAACTCTGTTGAGATGAACACTGTCATGGACGGATGAATCCCAAGCGGCCACTGCGCTAACATCCTTTTCCATGTGCCTAATTATCGGCAGGTTGTAGAACTTATTGCCATGTTCTTTGGGCAGAATAGAGTTGATTCCTGCGATGGGGACTTCCTCCGCATCTGCCCACTGGCCTCCACTGGACAGGTCGTCAGCTGAAAGAGTTGCACAAATGAACTTTCTTTTTATTATTTTAAGGCGAAAAGCACATTGAGGCTATTATCGCCTCCCTAAATGTAAGTGTGAGTGTAAAGTGTTAAAGTCGTAAGTGTTTGTTAGACTTGGTTACCACGAGGGACATCAATAGGTGCAGCTAGTCTGCACTCCCTTGCGGGGAGCACAAATGAAAACTTACCTACGAAAATTATATGTAGCTAAAAATGAAAAAAAAATTACTTTTTATTTTAGAATGTAAATGAAATACTCAAAAAATAATATGTAATATTCTTTAATCAAAGTATGGCCTTTCAATTTTTCCCCTTCTTAATTTACCCTTATCACGGAGGTTGTGCCACATTTTGTCAACTTTTTGTTGTGCCGTGATTTTCCCGGCAAATCTATTTACATTCTTATTCATGAGAAAATGAGCAGTTAGGGAAATTATATTCACCTATACAGAGCCCCGCAAACATGAGTACGGCTAAGGTATACTAGGATGTCACCAGGTTTCCCAGGGCTCCATTTGATACACCATTAGACCGGTATCATTCAATACATCAGCACAGGTCACTTTACACTTTAGAGTTAGCCAGGTTATGTAGAGTAATGAATATGTCTATATGTGTCCTGAGTAGGTGAATGAGAACTGTATGAGCTAGAAGTACGGTAGGATTTCTAACCTCATTACCTGCTCATTTCAGCTATCTCTGCCAGACAGTTTTGTTCATACATACTGCATTACAAAGATTTGCTTAATCAGCTAAATTATAAAACTACAAGTGGTGTTTTCACATGTATATTAAGAGCAAGACATTCTGTAAACATGTTCTCCAATCATACTGTCTGATCGTCAAAACAGGCTTCCTTCATATTTACCTTTCTCACAAATGAACATTTTGGTAATCATATATTTCCACCACAAAAACATTTCCAAGAGTTAATAATAGGGGTCCGCGGGGCCCTGAATTTTATGGGTTGGGTCGGGCCAAATTGAAAAGCCCTACTTCGTTTCAGGCCAAGTTTACAATTCGGATCAAAGACGGGTCGGGTCAAACAAATATTAACTTTTATTTTTAGGCAATAGTTTATACAATATGCATATATATTTTCATATTAAAATATGCAATAGACAAATAATATACAAAAAAAATAATTTAATTATCGAATGTCAAGTGTCTAACCACTTACAATCATATTCTATTAATATTAATCCATAAAGTCAACTATTGTTGACCTGTCAGTGAGCGCAATATTATCGATTACAGTTAGTTTAATTTATTATTATTGTGTTGTTACAATGATAAGGGACCAAATGTAATGTGCTTGTTTACAAATATAGTTTCCTTGTATGGTGGGGTCAATTCACTGCCTTGTCAAATAAATATTGATGTGATTGACAACAGTACAATATCAGTTCAGAGAATCTGCAGGTGTCTTTTTTCAGAATGGTATTGTTTCATAATTATGTCACTAAATTAAAAGTTGTATTTTTTTCAGACAAAAATCAAATGAAAACGCTCAACACTATGATTGTAAATGAGAAATTCGGTTTTACCTTCATTTTTTTATTTGGATATTATTTGGGTGCTGGAGACAATTTATTTATCCACATTTACAATCGTGGTTTCGACTAACCAGTAACACACAGATTGGCGGTATTAATTCAAACCAACAGAGCCCGTATTGCATCGACCTGTAACGGTATTCACACAACATTTTGCATGCCGATGTAATAGGTCCGTAGCGGTATTCACACAACTTTTGTGAGCCGATGTAATCGGCATGTGGCAGTATTCAGTTAGACCAACAGAGCCCATATTACATCGGCTCGTGGTGGTATTAACACAACTTTTGTGTGCTGATATAATCGGCCCATGGCGGTATTTAGTCAGACCAACAGAGCCTGTATTACATTGGCATATGGCGGTATTCACACAAATTTTGAATGCTGATATAATCGGCCCGTGGCGGTATTCAGTTATACCAATAGAGTCCGTATTACATTGACACTTGGAGGTATTCAGTCAGACGAATAGAATCCATATTATATCGGCATGTAGCAGTAGGCCTACTGTATTCACAGAACATTTGTGCGCCGATGTAATTGGCCCACAAAAGCCAACAACATGTAACAACGTTTAAAAGCCAATTAAATCGACCAGTGGCAGTAAATGGATTAAATATGAAATGAAGAACATTTTAATTCTGATTTTTGTTTTAACTCAGGTCTAGCAAAAAATGTGATGGGTTCACCATTTAACCGTTTGGCCCGACCTGACCCGAAAAGCCTGAACACCGAAAAAAAAAACCCAACCTGGCCCAACACTAACTCTAAAGATTCAGGTTGCAGACCCCTAGTTAATAATCAAAATAATGTACTAAGGTGTTAAAACAAATTTTCTGCCATTTTGTAGCACTTTATTTTTTAGGCCTATTATTATTTTAAAAACATAATTAAATTCTGTACTGTACAATTAACTTACAATTAACTCTGTTATTAGCGACATTACTTTTATGTTTGATAATACAAATGTTTTATAATCCGAACCAACTCTGGTCAATTACGATAAATTATTGGTTTTGCTGTACTATTAGAATTATGTTGCTGCATTTATTTTTTTAAATATGATAACAGTAAAATAATGAGTAGCAAACATTGCTACTTGCTATATAATTAATTTGGTGTATATATATATATATATATATATATATATATATATATATATATATATATATATATATATATATATATATATATATATATATATATATATATATATATATATATAATATATATATATATATATATATATATATATATATATATATATATATATATATATAAAAAACAGTTAGTATATAATTTATTTATAAAAACCAACAAAAATGTTTTTGTTTTAATGTAATGCTAAAAATTCTAACTTTTACACTTATTCTGTACAATTTCAACATTATTTGTATTATTTGAAAGATTTTTGTCTGATTGGACAAAAGGGTGGAAAATAAATAATTTTATAATGGCAAATAAAATTAAAATTATATAAAAAATACTAGGCCGAAATTATTATGTTTTAAAACAATTCTGTTAATAAATATTATTTGATCTAAAATATTAAATTAAATTAGAAATATTTTAAATCCAATTTCTCTGTGTCATTATTCAATTGACCTTTGATTTAAATTAAAAATAACAGTAAAACTTCATGATTACCATTGAGATCAAGGAATAAGACTGGTATGTGCGGCTCCATGCCAGAAGGAGGTTCCCAATCAGCTGGGGCACCAGGTATACCTGAACCTGGGGAAGGTACGAGCACTGCATTCCTTTCTTCCGTCAAGCTCACCCATTGGTCTACCAAGCTCTGTTCTCGCTCCTGGTCTTGTTCAGTTTTATCTATACACCCAAATAAAACAGAAACAATGATTGTTAAAATTAACTTCAAAACCTTAAACAAAATACATAAAATGGAAACAAAGAATGATTTTATTAAAGATTAAAGGTTAACAAATCTGTTAACAAATTTGTTTTGAATACAGGATTTATTTTCAATAACTGGCACATAATGCCTGATTAGTCTAGCAAGTAGCATTGTTGTATATCATGCAAAAGGATTTGGATTCAATTCTCTGGGGGGAGGGGGTGTTAACAAAAAAAAAATAAAGTTAACCCAGCATTTTTGTTGAAAGACCCTATGTATTTTATAGATTTTTGTGTCACTGAATTTAGATAGTTTCATACATTTTAAAAATTGTTAATGGATGTTTTTCACTCTGCTTTCTTCTTGCTTCTTTCAGTAAGGTAAGGAAAATATTGTACCAATAAAAATAATGTTGATATTTTATCAAAATGTACATCGTAAAATGTATTTATATGTACCAAAAATGTAAGAAAAGGAATTTTAGTAAACAGTGTGTTTTTTCATTCATTTAATGTCTCTAAATGAATACAAAAGGAAACCATTTACCACAAAATTAAAACAAACTAATACGAAAAAAAAATAATATGAAACTTGGTCAAAATGCTTAACCTTAATGTACATTTCAATAATATAGCAATGAACTTTAGAGGGATAGCAAACAGAGAAGCATCTATTTTTTGTTGAGATTAGTCCAGGGAGGGGGTCAGACCATATAATCAACAATAGCTTGTATTTTAGTGTTAACACTTTTTAATATTCTTTTGAAAATGGTAGCTATCTTAACGATATATATGTTATTAAATAATTTCAATAAGTTATTATTAATTCTATTCATACTAAATTAATTTGTTTTCACTATGTAAAGGGGTTTTATATAACTATGAATACAATACAAAGTTAAATTTTAACTTTGTATAACTTAACATACACTCAGAGAAGCATTACTTTTCAATTTGTTACTTGATATATTTTTGCTGAATATTTAAAACATAATTTTAAAGATATTCACGTTTACCTTGTTTGTTTATAAGTCTTTGAATCTGCTGGTCCAAGTACTGCCGCCTCCTCATCAAAGCATCACTCCATTTCTCCCGAAGCACAGCCAAATCTTCTTCTTGGTAAGAGTCTAACGGTTTTTGCAGTCTTGATCTAAAACACAAATTGTAAATAAAGTTTAACCTAAAATATATTTGTTTCTTGTTGTTAAAAGATTTGTTCCAGAAAGTACTTTCAAGTTACATTGGTTACACTTCAACAAAACAAAATCTCTTGTTAATATATTCTACATTTTTTTTATATAAACAGTTATTTTTAAAGTGTATATGTAAGTGTTTATGTAAAAAGCTTATTAAACATTTAATAAAAAAAATCCAAACATGTAATTCACAAATATAAACCAACCACTGAACAATATTTAATATAATGTGTCAATTTTTATCAATCAAACTATTATTAATTTCATTATTCTAAATAGAGAAACTACATTATTTTTGTAAAAATTCTGTATTTTTGAGTTTTTTTTCATTTACTGTAGGCCTATTAATTTCTGTAGAAGTTCAACCAGCTTTGACAGTGGAATAATCTTTCAACGACATGAGGCCCACCAAAGAATACAGAAAGAACAACTCAGGACTTAAGATTTGGCAATGAGGGTTAAAGTATACTTTGATGTAACTTTAACTTCCCTCTTGCCGCTATCACTTTTGTGCCAGATCTCCTGCCCCACATCCTAAAAAGAAATTTCCACAGAGATACACCTGTGAAAAATCACCAACTTTCCTCCTTTCCAGATCCAAATCTCTCGGGAAGAATTTTCAAAGATTTCGCTGGCAGCCCTCTTGTTCCTATATCTACAGCATAGAAAAGACACCTTTCTGTTGTATTGTTGCACTTAAGGATTCATATTTTTTTTATTTGTAAAGATGATGCTTTGGAATATTCAATTCTCAGAAGACCATGAGCTCTACTATATTATAATTGCAAAACACAGATCCTAGAGTGAGCAACTAGGTTTCGACGTTGAGATGTTATAACCAGGTCTGGTTGGAATTCATAACTGCTGCCTATATTCAGACAGATGATCTAGTCATACGTATCTCTTATAATGGAAGAAACTATTTTCAATGTTTTCACCTTCTCCTCATGCCTTACAAACACACAAACACTACAGGCTAAATGGCTTGCAAGCTCCAAGTTCTTCTAGCTAATCCAATCAACAAACTCGCAGGCTCTTCAAAGGTTATTATCCTTAGACCCTGTTGTGACGCCAGGTATCATTTTTCTGCCATCGTCAAAGACACCAGAACTATGATGTGTTATTTTATGCATGCACAAGTTTATAATTTAAATTATTGCTAGATTAATTTAATTAACAGCTTATCTAAACCAGCATTTAAAAACAATTCATTCAATAGGAATTCTATAAAACTTGTGTTGTGTAATTAATGATAGCTTTAATTAAAAGAATTATTTGGTCTGCTTTGATTACCTGACAGAAACACTGCCAACTGCAATGCTTCCAATTGATTCACAAATGATAGGCAACGTCCCAGACTGCTGTACTGGCTTTACACGCACTTGTATCCTCCTCTGCTGACCTTGACGTAACTGGTAAACCCCTCCGGTCAGCACATCATTTCGAGGTAACACTTCAACAGCAGCGTATTCACCCATGTCTGTTAGTTCTTGGATATCCACCCACAGTTCTATTTTGCGTGTTAGTTCACTCCACCTGAGTACAAAACTTAAGTTGAACACATCCAATTTCAAGTATATTTTACAATGTTTGTACAAAAATATTCTTCTGATATAAAATACCAGAGTAAATTTTCAAGAAGGAAGAACAATTAAATAAAAACTTAAGCTAGGTTGTACGAATAAACATATTTATCCCAGATACTCACTTTCATAGCTTTTAGCACAAACATTTCGAAACATTATTTTACAACATTTGCGATACAAATTCTACAAAATTACACAGCATGAATACAAAATGCTATACAGCAAAACCGGGCATATCCAAAATCTGAATATTCATCATCTTATCGTCGTGCTGGGTGAATCGTCACTTTTAGAAAATGCATATGTATCTTGCAGAATGTATATTTGTTACAACTGAAGATAATCACGATAAAGCAGTTTTCGTTGCTGTTTGTTGTTTGTTCTTTGTCTAATGTGTTGAAATATCTACAAACTAGTGTTGATAAAGTACACACATCAAGCAGTTTTGTTTTTGATCGTCTCTCGACTTTATAAAACACGACATACTAAACAACAGAGTATACTAATACCAAAAAGTCAACACACTAAACAAACAAGTAATGATAACATACTTCCTTTAAGTGGATCTGTGTGACAATATACACAGTACATTTAGATAAACAGTTAATTGTTCATGTTTTCGTACAGTGTTGTTGCTTCGTGTATAATGTTACACTTAGCATTTGGCAAGAGACCATATTTTTTAAAACATTTTTCACCCACTTTATGATGTATGTTTTATAAAGCGTGTATGATGTTTTATTATAAAATATGGACTTAAATTTGGCTCAGTACTGTATTTTTTTGGTTTTAATGAAGTGTTTCCACCTCTTAATTTCCGACCTTTGTACATTGCTGAGGATGACGAATAAATGAGGTTCAACCGTAACTTTAAGCATCAATCAACTGAAAGTAAAAACACTCTTTAACCTCATACAGCAATTTTAAGCAGAACAGTTGCACAATCAACAAATATTCATTGTGGTTTGAGCTGCAAAGTCAAAGTCTGCATGCATTTCTATATTTTTTTTAAATTTTTTTTTTAATCTAGCTAGTTATCTACTGAAGACACAATAATTGGTGCAGTATTTGACATTTCGATATTAATATTCTAGACAAGATGCATAACTTTATGGTTAATGAATAACCATAACTGCAGTCACGGATTGGGTTACGTTATCCAAATCAAATAAATACTGAGAAATCTGGTAATTTAGTGTTAATTTTAAATAAACCCTCAATAAACACTGAATTGTAGAAACGTACCTGTCAGTAAGAGATCTGGCTTTGGCTAGCTGTTGTTGTTCCACTTCCCAGCCTGGTTTTAACCTAGTAAACCCAGCACTCCTGTGGCCCCACACTTCTATGGACAAAGCGCCTTCTAAACATTTAAAAAACATAAAACACAATTAATAATCATAATATATTAATACTGTAATAACTTCAATAAAACTGTTTTATAATGACCTAAGATAATGCATTACCAAAGCACAAAAAAAAACTGCTAACTACATCCTTACAGCCAAATAAAATAACACAATTTACAAAATAAAAACAAAAGAGAACCTCATATCCAAACATATACTGCTTCAGCATGATCCCAAGAACTGTCTGCCAGACTGACAGCAAAATTCACAAACTACAGTGTTTACCTTTTAAAGAAAAATGTCTGCAGCTTTAGCAATATTATCAACTGTTACATGTATTCAGACACTAATACATACATCAAAACAAAACTACGCAATATGAGTGAATGTTGTGCAGCAGTAACTGCATGACCTTGCCTTCAGGTGTAATTTTCAACTAAATATGTAATTTTAAATAATGTAATTAAAGATTTTTATTTTTATTTTAGTTGAAACTATATTTGGAAAGTAAACTACATTTAGAAAACCACATTTCTTTCGCATACTAAACTAATTCCTCTGACTGGAATTTAATTCTGCTTAATTCAGCTTTTGAAAATCAAACATATCTCAAAACTAGCTAAGACTAAGCATTTTACAAGGAAGATTCATTCTCTTACAGATCGCACAAAGAGCAAAAGTAATTTTTATACATAATCTACAGATTGTTTGTTTATTATTGCTGATAGACACCTTGTTTAGCAAGTGTTTTACAAGCTTATGAAGTGAAAACCCTTAGATGAAAAATACGACATAAAACATTATCACAGATCATGGAACAGATATGCAAGTTTTTAAATGTTTTTATCGCAATCAGATTTGGTGAGCTGAATGTGTAATCAAGACAAAACACACTGTTTAACAAACATTACCAGTTTCTTGACCTCGAAATTGGTAATAAGTTATACTTGAATGATAACTTGGACATGTCTGCAACGTGATAGATATTTAGAGTTATAGCAGAACTCACTGCTTTGAATTGAAGTTTTTAAACATAGTATATAAGAAATATCTACTCATGTACCTGCACAATGCTCCAGGAACTCTTCCGTCATAGGCACGACAAAATCACGACTGTGATCAAACCTGAACGTAATGGACTCCCTGTGAGGGTGTATCTGAGCTTGATCAGGGTTAACTATCGGAGGTACCGCGATACTGTCCGGATGGTTCCAGAAAGTGTATTGGCAGAAAACAAAATTAGACAGAGACAACGGCAGTCCCGAGGCTTGTTTTATAGTCACCTGTGACAAAATTATGTTTACTTCATTTGTAGCCTAGAAATTTCACTGAAAAATTAATAATTAATGTTAAGGGTTAATACAAAGTAATAATTTATATATTTAAAAATGTAATTTTGAAAACGGTGGTAATTATTTTTAAATAGGCATAATTAATGGTGGTACTTTTACACAAAGACAAATGCTTAGGTTGGCATTACATTTCTTTGTCAAATATCTTTGATAAAATTTTTCATGAAAGGTATCAAGTTCTTATATTTTACAAAGAAATATTATTACAGAAAAGTTTTATAAAAGTAGCCCTTTGACAAAGAAATGTGACAGCAATCTAAGCATTGATCTTTATATAAAAATACTGATAATAAATTTTGAGTTCCATCACAATCTCAAGATTAATTTATTCTCATTCCCCAAACTTTCTTAATATTTTGTATGTAAACAATTTAAATCCTTATCAAATCATACTGAACTTGGCTTTGTAAAATAAAATAACATTTTTATCACTTTATTGACAAATAAGTTTAAAACTCTGTTTATGTTTAATTGACCCAAAGTAATTACCCTGACTGTGACTTGTTGTGAACTGCATGGTACTTCCTCTTCATCCCTCCCACTATCACCTGAACTCTCTGACACAGATTCACACATATGGTCTTGAGGAAAAGTACCAGCCACTCTTCTTACTTCCACCTGAACAGAAATTTTCGTACAGAATCATGAAATAAAGTTTTTAAATTATGGTAAAAAGTAGACAAATGAAAAGTAACAGATTTGAAATAATGCAACAAACACTTTTATATCTTCTACATTTTAAAAATGAAATCTACAAGCCATAATTAAATTTACAAAAACAATTTCAGTTTCAAAGTTCAAAAACTGCTTTTTTACGTAGCAGGGCTGACCACATTATCAGATTCCCTCTGTGGCTTGACTATCATGTTATTGGTGCAAAAAACGTTAGTAATTTAGTTTCTTCCCCTTCCAATAACCTACTTTTAAACATCAAACAGAATACATTTGACCTATGTGAACGCATTTATTTATTCAAGTGTGCTAGTCTGATCAACGTACAACACACTTCTTGCTAGTCAACCTGTCTGTATATTTTACAACTATTAAAGTGTTCAGGGATTGTCTAGAAATTTAGTTTTTTTTAGAAAAAATACATACAAGTTTATCATTACTTGTATGTAGCTAATTAAAACGAACACTAGAAAACTTAACACTTTGAAAACTTAAGTCCAAGTCGGGATGGCACCTTTAGTGCTGAGTGGTGGTACCCAAGTGTAGTTCAAGCACCACTATTTATTGCCACTATGATATGTGACATAATTCCTTGCTTCAGCAGAGTTTTTATATACATGGTTATATTTCTTTAGTATTCTATCCCTAAGACTCGAATGGTTCATTTTTATGGCTAATTTTTTTTTTTTTTTTGCAAAACATATTACATTCAAGTACAGTGCCATCCAAATTAAAGTCAACTGGCACAAGGTGCTGCTGTCAAGAAGAAAGGGCATGCAAACATCCCTTTACAATCAACACATTTTCAAAATGTTATAATGAAAATCCTCATCAGTGAAAATAAAAAGATAAATTAATGCTCAACATTAATGGTATCATACAAAAATTTGTAAAACTATGCAATTTTTACTTTCCCACTAAGTCCCATGTATTGCACTGTACATCTGCACAGGACACAACATGCAGGAACAGCCCTGTTGGTTAGTGCCACATTATGTTTCCTTATGTATACATTTTTTATTTTAGTTTATTTATTTTCATTTATATAAATTACAATATGACCACTTATGATTTTGGATTAGTATATTTTGTCTTTCTGAGTGAAATTTATTAGATTATGAAAGAGAGATCTTAGCTGTAGCTCACTGCAGTGAGGCTAGATACTGCATCGTAAGTGTTTACATCATTATAGAGTATATTGTTATTGAAATGTTGTCAAATGTTATCTTACAATTTAAACTGATTTTATTTTTCAAGAGCTTTTTGAGTGATTTGGAAGTGAATGACCATGTACTTAGCATGATACGATACCTAATTTATTGAGAAACGATGGTTCTGATGACAACAGCAGAAACTTAGGCATTGGTCTAAATTGTACTTTTATAAATAAACTACGTAAAAATGGTAAATAAATAAAGAAAAATAAAAGATCTTTATGCCTCTGAATGTTTCAGGTTTTACTACACAAAAACATGTGTGTGTGTGTGTGTGTGTGTGTGCACACGTGCACACGCGCAAGTCCTTTTTGTAACTACTTTTGATTTGAGTGTGCTTTTTTTTAGTTACTTTTTTAAGTCGTAGACTGTTTTAACAGATTAGTACTCTGGCAATCAACGAACTCTGCATTTCTGAAAAATACATTCATTATCTTTAAAATGATTATATTATGTAACACTTTAAAAAAGACAGTGTTTTATGTTTATATGTTTCAATAACAGTCAAAAATGTCTAGACTTTAGTCCATTTGTTCTTCAAAGTGTTAAACCATCCATAATAAATAACAAAAATAAAAGCAATAAATAAAAAGGAACAATACAAACACTAACTATACTAAATACAAAATTTTGCAACAATTTTATTTCAACTTGTGTCTCACCTGTAGTCTGCCTGCCACTTCACCTTGCTGACTTATTATTGGTGTGTGATAATCCAAAGTCACATCATGAAACAGGCATTCTAGAAAGACATTTGCGACTCCTATTAAGTTATGATTTTCCTGAGTTTCATAAAACGGATCGTTCGCTTTGGCAGGATTTTCTTCCTGAAAAAATTCAAAGAATAAAGTTCAAATAAAAACTGCCAACGATTTCCGACATCAAATTACAACTATATGCCAGATTACTTTAATACAATGTACTTACTACAATTATATTTCTCTCCCTGTGCTCTTTAGATTCTTCATACATTTCCCTCATATCTATCAGCTTGTTTTCCAGTTTTTCCATGGACCACACTTGGCTGCCTAAGCCTTTGCGTTTGACTAGGATAGCAGGCTCACTCACAAATGCACCTCTCTGTATAATCAAAACATTCACATTGAAATCTAGTTTACTCTTCTGATTACTTTGTTTTAGGTTTTGCTTTGTGTATAAATCTATAGCATATACCTCATTTTCTAAAACTAGTAATTAATTTCAAGTTGACTTTTCTGTAACCATCAACAGATTCTTTATTATTTAATTTTAAATTCAATTACATTACTCTTATATCACTTTGTATTACCACATTCTAGTCCATACTAGAACGACACTGTACATACATGACTAGAGTAGGTTTCAAATGTAAAGAGACACTGGTGGCCTTGAAATGTTTGGGTTAGTCCATTGCAGTTGGTCTAATATGTTGGTATGTAATAGAATCACCCGTCACAGGGGGGTTAGTTACAGAGTTAGAACTCTTATTCTAACTCCTATTAGAACTCTATACTTCTTTCTGTCGTGTGTGTGTGTGTGTGTGTGTGTGTGTGTGTGTGTGTGTGTGAGAGAGAGAGAGTGTGTGTGTGTGTGTGTGTGTGTGGTATTACCAGTGTGTATTATTGTGGGTATATTATAAAAGCTAGCGACTTGTGAAAAATGACAGATAAAAGTAAATTGGGAAAAAAGGTCACATATTGCACAGTCTAAGTAGGGAAATAATAAACAATGTAATAAATTTTTAACAAGCTAGAATAAAATGGTCTTTATAGTACGAGGGTTGATCAAATATAAACGAGACTGATTTTTTAAAAAAATTATTGCTTACTTACAAATTATTCTTGATACAACTTATTTTTCTACATAGTCTCCCGCACGAGTAACACATTTTTCCCACCGGATTGGAAGTTTTTTAATTCCATCTTCGTAAAAAGTTCTCGGCGTTCATTGAGCCATTGGAGCACGAAGGTCTCCACCGCAGAATCGTCTTCAAACGCTGGCCTCCAAGCGCCTTTTTTGAGTGGCCCAAACAGGTGATAGTCGCAGGGTGATAAGTTTGGACTGTATGGGGATGTTCCATTGGTTCCCAGCCAATTTGATCGAGTTTAAGCCTCGTAGCGTTCGCCGAATATGGCGGGCATTATCGTGAAGAAGAATGACGTTTCTCGCCGGTTTAGATTTCCTTTTCCTACGAAAAGACTGTTTTTTTTACGGCCTCTAAAACATCGCAATAATATTGTGCATTTATTGTGCGTCATTGATGGAGGAAATCGACGTGAAAGGCGCCTTGATTGTCGAAAAATACAGTGGCCATTACCTTCCCGGCCGACGATCGTGATTTGGCCTTCAGAGGCGCCCTCTCTCCCCTCTTCCGCCACTCCATACTTGCTTGTTTCGACTCGGGAGTGTAATGGTGAACCCATGTTTCGTCACAGGTGACAATCCGGTTTAATAATGCCTCACCATCTCGTTCAAATTGGGTCAATAGTCGCTGGCAAATCTCCAAACGATTCCGTTTGTGAACGTCGGTCAAAATTCGGCGAACCCACCTTGCAGATACTTTGCTGAGTTCCAGGTTTGATGTAACGATTCTTTGAACGCTACCATAGCTCAACTGGAGTTCATCTGCAATAAATCGCAGCGATATACGTCTGTCTTCGTCCAGGAGCTTCTGAACAGCATCAATGTTTTCGTCCGTGGCGGAAGTGGTCGGGCGACGATCATGGCTGAGGTTTTCTACTGCTTCCGTCCCTTCGCGAATTCCTTGTGCCAAGCAAAAACCCGAGCTCTTGACAGGGTCCTGTCCCCGTATTGAGCCGTCAATCTACGAAAGATTTCAGTCGGATTGACCCCCTCCTTGGCCAAAAACTTAATAATAATTCTCTGCTCCACGGAAACGTGTACTTCACTCTCACTCATTGTATAGTTTTATACTGAAGGGTCCGAACGGAAATGTTGCCCGTCTACGCCCATCCCAAACCTCCCAGGCTACCTGAAACCCCACCCTTTAGAGTTCAATGTCCAACGGAAAAGTTTTTAGAAAGTCAGTCTCGTTTATATTTGATCAACCCTCGTATTATTAATATTCAAGTAACACATGTTAAAAATGACCTTGCACATTGATGGTGATAACGTTCAAGGACTAGAACAGCTAACACGATGTTTCCAGGCAGAGTAGTAATGCCCTGCCAGTGAAGGGAAACCAAAAAGGCTACAATCGTCAGTGGTTGATGACGTCACTGTCCCTTTACATCTGAAACCTACTCTACCTGATTCCCCTACTGATTTATATATATATCATGGAGGAGGTGCATAAAGCAGCATATAGACTGCAGGTAAGTGGAGTCTGACTAATCTCAACTTCAATGCATCACAGGAAAGGTCAGATACCTGATTCTAATGATGGGAACTGATCGGGACATGGTTTATCAAAATGACATTTAAGGACAAAGACTATGAAGACCTAGTATGGTATACTATGATCGACAGCTGGAACTCTAGAGATATGGTATGGTATACTACAGGCTCCAAGGCAAAGACATGCCCTGGTGCTGGAGTGTGTTGCCTGAAACCAAGGGTGAAGAGAGTTGTTACCATAGAACAGGAAGAGAATTTGACACAAGCCTTTAAAGACTTGAATTCATATTTGTACCAATAGTCAATCGAAGTACTTGTAGGTCCTAATAATTCAGTCCAAGCTGGTCTGGAAGTGTCAGACAATCTCAATACTCTGTCCCTGGAAACCTGGGTTATTCTTCAATGGGTTCTTAGGCATAAAAGAGTTGAGGATAAAAAGGAGGCAGACCGACTGGCTGGACTGGAATCTGTATCTGAGTTTATTGGATCAGTTGGCTTTAGGATCTCTCTGTCTCTGCTGGGCGTACTATCAAAAAGCAGATACATAAGCACACTAGGCAAGATTAAATAACCTTCATGGCATTACCGTAGCCAGCATCTTTTAAAAAAGCCCCTCCCCCCCAAGGAGGACTTAAAGAGGCAACAGATATCTTGGACAGAGCACAATTCAGAAAAGCCATAGAGCTTATTATAAGGCACTGTGGTTTGAAGATGCACTTGAATAGGATCAGAATGTACGACACAGAAACCGTGTGTAAGTTATGCAGGAAAGAAGAGGAAACTGCATACCACGTGGTAATTTATTATTATGAGGCTCTTGTCAGCAGGAGGCTAAGGGTATTTGGTTTCCTAGACCCTGAGTACCTCCTGTACAATGAGATAGTCAGTGTATTGCTGGAACCAGGTTATAAGGGCACCAATCTGCTGAACTAGAATTAAAGACAATTAGTCCAATTAGACAATAATAGGTCCACTGAACACAGTGCTTGGGTTTTACCATCCCTTCCTCTAGTACTATGTTATTCTATGACTACCTGATTGCCAAATTATTAAACAAAAATCAAATTTGGATAATATAACAGTAAATGACCTGTAACCATATATTGTTTTATGTTTTTTTCAGAAGGTCTTATTTTTAAATTTTATATTTGTTAAAAAGTAAACCAATTCAGCATTTATAATAATTTTACAAAATGATTTCAAAAATTTAGTCTATTTTAAAAATTTTACAAATTTTAGCTACTTATTTATGAAACAGATCCTTTTCTATCTTAAGAAACACACAAGTATCTAACCAAATATACTCATTTTGGTATATTTACCAAGATAAATCTCATTTTTTTAAATACCAGACTTTCTATTAATGCTATATAATAAAATCCTAGCTTATTCACACTAAATCAAAAATCTACTTACTCTTCTATTTGGACTAAGGTTGGCAGGAGGAATTTGCAAGGTAACACTAAATTTTGTTTGTTTGTTCATCTCTTCGGCAAGAAAATTGGCTTCATTGACAAGAACGTTGGCACGTACAATATCGGCTTTTAGTTCCACCAGGCTACGTCGAAACATATCATCCCTGAATAACAAAATCAGCTGTTGTCATTTTAGTCACTCCCACTAAAGAAATACTGCTGATGTATATCGCATTAGCCTTTCTATATATATACACTATATCCCTAAACATTCAGGATAAAAAAAATTTAATATACACATATATATATATATATATATATATATATATATATATATATATATATATATACTGGTAGAATATCAATTAATCGTTACCCTTTCAGCTGTCACCTTCTATTAACTATCAAGTTAATCCTGGTATCTGACATTTTTCTACAGTCTCCTATAGTAAATAATTTGCAATAAATTACAAAAGTAACCATATATATACAATAAAACACTGTAACTGGACACGATTTATTTATAAAAATAGACAAAGGCAGCAGAGACTGCTACCCTAAGTAAACACTGATAATCGAAAAGTAATGTCATCTAGTGTAATGAGATAGAAGCACTTCAAGAAATTCAGAGAGGGCACAACATTTCTGTGGCAAGATAAACACTTTTACACTAGTTACGATAATACCATTCATAGTGTAAATAGATCGCGTAACAATTATGTGAGTACTCATGCAGGGTGCTCTCGCATATGTTACATGAATACTTGTTAAAAGGTTAAGTATGGATAATTCACTGTATTAAATATCTATGTATGTAAAATTTGTATAATACATAATTAGAGTTAAGTAGGAAATTTAAGTTTTATTACATTTTCCAGAGTAATGATAATAAAACTTTCTTGCTATGAATCTCCGCAGGGGGTGCAGACTAGCTGCACCTTTTGCGAGGATTTAGACGTCCCTCACGGTACCCGAGTGTAACACACACTTACACTTACAACACTACACTCACGACTTTAACACTTTACACTCACACTTATATTTAGGGAGGCGATAATAGCCTCAATGTGCTTTTCGCTTTAAAATAACAAAACAAACTCTTGCTATGAACAGGGTATAGTATGTTATTTTTATTGATCGCCGAAGATAAAGGTGGTCTACTTGTGTTATCTGTCTATTCTATCACCCATCACTCCAATGGACTCGAGAATGGCATTTAATCAAAATTCTAATATATATATATATATATATATATATTTTAATCATACAAATAAGAGAGTACAAAATTTGAAATTACCATTAACACGTTTTTAAACAGAAATGAACATTACATTTCATCAGGGATTAATTTTCTTTTTTGAATGAACTTGTTTTTACTTCAAATTTTATAAACAGAACTGATGATTATTTATAATTAAATTTTGATCCAAATCTGATAATACAGTAGTGAGAAATTGTGTTTTCGGTTTCAACATTGCTGTTTTTAAAAATTTTCCCCAAATACATTACAAATTACAATTTTAAGAGAGACACTGACCAATATTCGCTATTTGTTTTTCTTTAAACACAGAATTTGTGCTGTTTTGATACAAATTGTTAGGAACATTTAAAAAAAAATATTTTGTTTTGCATTTTTTGGTATCCGAATAAGATTAAAATACTTAATATCTTTTCAAATTACTATACAGTGTGTTTACCTATCTTCCACAAATAGGAAGTTACATAATGAACCAAACGAACAGTAATGATATTAAAAAATATACAATTTTTTCTAATGAAAATTTTTTTTTTTTTTTTTTTTTGAGGACATACATTTTTTTATATATGAGATATTCTTCCTAAGATATAAGGGAATATAAGAAATAAAATAATCAACTTAATTAACTGGTAGCTAGCTCATTAAACTAATTTCAACAAATAATAAAAACATCATAAAGTGATAACGAAAATCAATTAAAATTAATGAAAACCACCTCCTGCCATATATTAATGTGTAACAAGATAAGAGAGCAAATATTTTTGTTCAAATTATTTTCAGAATCATGTCAAATGTCAATAGTATTAAATTAAAATATAACTATTATTTCTTTTTATAGCACTTATTAGTGCAAAACATTATGCAATATCACAAACATATTAAAGCAGATGTGGTGTAGCTATGACTAATCACTAAGCCACTTTGTCGCCTAGGATAGTTTTAATTCAATTACCTTGACACAATCACGTCTACTACGTCATAAATTCAAGCACTCTCAGTACTCCCGCTCCTGCTTCTTTTCAATGGGGTTCAAATAACAATAACAATTAACCTATAAGATATACAACAAAACAAGCTGTGCAACTCTTTCAATCCTTTTGTTTGTGCACAAGAAATAGGAAATGTATCCTGTTCTTTAAAGTTCCCATTATTCCTTTAAAGTTGCATACATAACCTTTAAGTTTTATCTTCTTATAACCATTCTTACATGTTATAATTCATGTAGGTTTGCTGATGCATTTAAAGTGAATTCTCAAAAAAAAGTAACAGCAATTTTTGTTTATTTTACTCTTTTAGAAATCTGATTTCACAATCTTAATCCACATTAAAATCTGAATTATCTTTAAAATTTTTAACAAAAAAAATCTTTGAAATTAACTCACAAAGACTGCAATTCTGATTACAATGGTGAAATCATATTTTCAAAATGTAAAGTAGAAAAATTGGAATGGCTGCCATTATGAATCGGTTGAACATATTTTGTTGCGTAACAAACTTTTCCACGTTAATACCAAAATCAATTTTTCTGCTAAGTTTAAATCAAACAGAAAGGTTGAAAATACATCTGATTATAAAAAAAAGGATTGTGAAGGCTATTTATCATTTCCAAAAACCAAGTTTTTATTTGGTTTATTATTAAACAGGGAATGGCAGATATAAATAGTAAACAAATCTTTAAAATTGGAAGTCAATCGGATAATTAATTCAAACATAATTATAAGACAGTCATTAATTTTTTAACACAAGAATTCGCTTAACTCGTTCAATTTATATGTTGGTCGTAATAATTAGAACTTTTTCAACGCTTTATCATATTTATAGAAATTAAAACAACAAACCTTTCATGCGCCCATTTCTCCACCCTCATCTGTGTAGTCGGAGTGCAAGGTGTTATTTTGCCTAAACGGAATGGATCGAAAGGAACATATGGTGAGTACGGAGTCGAGGGAGACAAAATGTTGCGCAGATGTTGGAACTGCCTCTCATACTCCTGCCTCTGCTTTTCTAAAGCAACTGTAACATATAAATATAACGTCATAATCAAATTGGCTTTAACAAAACTGATTATGTTCATGAATTTTAGGCATAGAAAATAAAATATTAGGAAATAAAATTGGAAAGGATCAAAATTGATGATTAACAAAGCTTCATGGATAACAAATGTATAGTGGCAAAAACAATTTCATATGAATTCCTGGAGGAAAATGACATTAAATCCCTTGTCCTTAATCAAAGAGAGGAGAGAGTATAATATAGAAATAGTATTATTAGTTGTCTAACCCACTTCTTACAATTGACAGACAAATCACATAGGTATTTGAAAATTTTTCTCTAAAAATTGAAAAAATATTTTTGTTTTTATTGAATAACGTTTATATTTCATTGCCTTTCTCATTTTACCCTTTATTATTCTTCTGAAAATAATACAAAATTTTACAGTTTTTGCCTACAATTTTGCTCTATTTCCTTTATGCCATCAGTGTGACTGTAGGTCCTTCTTAAATATATTTATACTAACTTATACTAATATTCCTTATTAGTATAACTCTGAGGTGCGTACTTCAGAGATGTAGCAGACTGACCAGTGCTTTAGCCACATCGACTACCGAGTACTAAAAACTATATACATTATATTACAGGAAAAATATGTATTATATAAATGACTAAAATTTGACAAAAGTTTTTCAGAAATTTGGACATTTTGAAAAAATTGGAAGAAACTCTTACATTTGGTACATAAACAAACTTTGTGTAATGCTTTTGCATATTTATATTGTCAACAAAAATATTATTTTATTTATACTGATGCGAATTGACATAAAACAAAATTCATTTTGAAAAATTTAAGAAGGCTTAAAAACAATTCATTTACCAATATCTCCGTTACTTACATAAGATTTTTCCATATTTTTTTCATAGCTTAATACCCTTAATATACACTTAACTTAATAACAAGTTAAAATAGAATGCATAATTAGCCTACTTTCTTTTTTTTAGCTGTTAAAAGAACTGTAAATTTTTTTTAAATGTTTAACTTTTCGTAAGTACTACAGCTGTTTTACCAACAGACAAAAATATAATTTTGCACTTTACCTTGTTTATCTTCTTCATGCTGTTTCTCTATTTTGGCTATGGCGGTCTGTATGGGATCGTTACTTAGTTCATTCAACATCAGTTCTTCTCTAGCGAAATTATAATCTATTGTTTGTGCTGGTGTTTGTGGTTCTGAAGCGGTTGTTACTGCAAAAATAATAACATTTTCAACAACTTAACATTGATTTTCGACTAAACAATTTTAAACTCAAATCTTAAATTAATCTGACATGGTTGCTAAACTTTTACCAATGTGCACACGAAAAACACACTCTGGATAACTTGTCTGTACACGAACAAGCTGAACCTTTAACTCAAACACATGTGTACGTAAACACTTGAATACATCTAACCTCAATTTACGCTGATTACTGATTGTTTAATTATACACAAGCTACTATATGTATAAAATTACTGTGCTAATTATTTATGGATAAAACAAAATTTGTGTTCTCAGATCACAGATAACTGGAACAGAAGCACTGATACTTTTACGTTTAGAGCAAGAACAGGTTGTGTAATTATTGAATACTATTAACGTAATTTCACTTAGCAGTTTCATTGTGAACTGAATGTATTGATTACAAAGTAAGTTAATTTTTTTTATTGTTGTAAAAACATATTAAAGATTTAGGATGATATAAATGAATTAGCAATGTTAGATATGGGAGTGATTTTTCTACTTTAACTTTATTATTTATAAGTGAACTGCTTCAGGATGCTCTGAAGACAGTCAGGGTTGATTTTGGATGTACATCGGCTGCAATAGCCTAGGTTGTAATACTAAATTTTCATCAAGTCCAGACAAATGCCAACCCATCTAGTAAATATGTTTACTACTCAGTTAATGTCAAAAATTTCCTATGCAAACTGAACTCTAATTTTACAGTATAATGTGACCTCTTTTATGTGAGTTAACGTGTACTAAGGTTAAGACTTTTAATTCATCTGAGCGTTATATATTTATGGTTTTCCTTCCTGATACAACTTTCATATTGAATTACTACATATCACAGAAAACAACTAATAACAAAATGTAAAGTAATAAATAGACACAGAAATCCGTTAGATCATGCATAGGTATAAAATGTGATATACTATAAAACAGTCACGGTACTTTGAGTTTCATAACCGGAAGAGTTCAAGGAAGCTGCCGACCGACTGTTAAACACAGTCAGGTTTACAAATGTCAACATTTGTCATTCTGCTGAATAAGGTTATTCAAGAGTGAGCTCTGCACTGTATGTTAAGTCTATTTCACTATAATTAGGTCCACAATTATTATGACGTCATAATGTAATATCCCTCCTTCTTTTTGATAATACATTTTAAAATATCTACAGTAATGTTTTTTACAGTATTATTGTATCACTGAATATTAACTAAGTAACACTATATAACCCTTATCAGATTAACTTGCAGTATATAAATAGTCAGCCATTACAGACAAAAATGACCACCTAACGATATATTGGCAGTATAGTTTCTCGACAATAAATACTGGTATAACCTAATTATATTTTTGATCTAAATTCTATGCAAATATGGTAAAAATGTATGTAGAATCAAAGAGCACACTTTCCAAAAAAAGAAAAATTGAAAATTAATAATTACTATGACATTCAAAACTACAGTTGCTCTACATATAACTTACACATTTGAATGATAACACAACAATAATGTTCATTCAATGTACAGTAACAAAAATAATGAATCAATTCAACGATATATTTTTTTTACTTGTTATTATTTCTTAAACAATAAAATTTACATATAATAATACATTTTTTATGTCACTATGACATAAAATTTTTTTTCTTACTTCCTTCAGAGACGTTACAACCAAATTCGACTACATTAAGGACTAAGACTAGTCAAAAACCTCACCTGAAGACTTCGGACAGTTAACTCTAAAGAAATGGTGGTTCCCCCAGAGTATCCGGTCGCCATGGTGTAACACAGTTCTATCCGTGACTGGAGCACCATTAACAAAACATCTGGCGTTATTTAAAGGTTCCAAAAACAAACCACCATCTTCAATAGTTATCACACAATGTTCCGGTTGTATGCCCAACCCTGACAGCTGGATGTCCTGCGATGTAGGAGCACCTCTTGCACCAACTAATGTCCTTTCTTTTAAATAATACACGAGCAGTTCGTTCAATGAAGGATCAGCATTCAAGTTAACCAAATAATACTTGTTCTTCTCTACTTTAATACCAGAAGCTTGCACACTGATACCCATATTTTCTAGTGCTTCTTGTCGTTCGTGCTGCAACCTCTCTGAACAAAAACAAAAAAATATTTATTATTTATAGCAGAGAAATTAAATTTACATTTACACAATACAGTAAACTCTCTATTTATAACAATCAATTTACAAATGAAAATCTAGGATTCAAAATATTGAAGTGCCCATCATTTTGGGGTCTTAAAATGAGCAATGACTCTGACCTCTAGGTCACTTTTTGAAGGGTTATTAAAATGTGTATATATATTCATTTAACATTTGCAAATTGCTGCTATTTTAAATCTTTAAAAAAATCATAATTTTTTTCTCTGAAACTTTTTTGATTTCACCATTGCATCAGCATTAAAAACTGCATAAATTATAAACTGGAATTATAAACTGGAATTTATTATAATTTATTATAATATAATAAATTATAAACTGGAATTTCCAAAAACCACTGAAATTAAAAAATGTTTTGACTGTGGTCAGGGTTCATTTTCATATTTGCAATATAATTTTACAGTGCTAATACATGGAAATTTTAATGACGATATTCAAGGTGAAATCAGAATTTCAAAAGGTTCATTTGTGATTTTTTTAAACATTTTATTTTATCAAAAATTTTACCTTACCTCATCAAATAAAGAAAAACACTTTTGGAAATTCACTCCAATCACATCAGTCAGACAGCTGTGTGCTATGATTATTTACATTTATAATTGCATAAATCATCTGGGATTTTGCAAACAGGCCGATCAGATTATCAATGTTTTATTCAGTTACTGTGTGACAACAGACAAAAAATTACCTGTTTTAATCAGCTTCTCCTCCCATGTCTGCGACATCTCTTTCATTAGCTTCTCACTTTCACTTAACTTTTCATGCAAATCTTCTCTGTGCTGTGAAGGAAATAAATGTCAACATCAAACTACAGTTGATACTAACACGCAAGTCTGTTATCTTTATATACAGCATGACTAACCAGAAAATAATGTTTGCAAAGCAACCAAGAGAAATTTATGAGTTTAAAATTATCAGTTAAACATTAGACAAATTATAAACAAGAGAATTTATAATTTATTAGGTAAATGCATTGAAAACTATTACGTTTATTACAAAAAATAAACATCAAACAAATATGTTACGATTAACATAAAATTTGCTAATAACTTTTTTATAATTTTTTTAATGTAAATATTGACTCTTATATCAAACCATCTCTTTAAATTAGAATAACTTTTGAGTCAATAACTCCATAAAACTTTTTCGAAAATAAATAATAAAATACTTACCAAAATCTGATGCGAACCCTGAAGAATTGCATGGAACAAAAAAAAATACAAATAATCAATTATTAATAAAAGAAATTGTTTGCACATATACGATAAATTGGGAAGAAATTGTATGTGAAAATTTTGAAACTGAATTGCTAAGATGACCCTCCACATCCATAACATACGCCACTTACAGCTGTTTATCTTTTGTGGTACTAAACAAGATTAAAATGATCTCAAAGGTGTATTAATAAAACTGTCTTAAAAATCAGATATTTATATGATAATGTGTAGAGCCAACCACTCTCAGTACATCCAAACAAACTTGTAAGGTATCACTCCGTTCCATTTACAACAACCTTTACAGAATGAACAGAATGTTATTCATGGAGTCGCCATTAATATGCCTTCCATTTGATTTCTGTGAGTAATAGTGTTTCTCTATCTATCAACTGATATTAATAATGAATTTCTTTTACTTTCAATAACAGTTTGCCTACATATCAAAAGAAGAAAGCAAAAAAAAAGTTGGTGCAATACTGGCTTCTGAACAGACCAATTCTTAGCCAGATCTATAAACCTAATGAACGAATTATCTCTGGAACTCCACGATTGGAGAAATTACCTCTGGATGGATAAACAAACTTATTTCCGCTTGCTTAATCTGATAATTCCTTTTAGTTAAGGAGAAAGAAATGAATTCAAGACAAAGAATTAGTCCTCACGAATGACTGGCAGAAAAGCTGAGATTTTGAGTAAATTACATGCGTTTTTTAATGTAACACTGTAGTAGAGTGGGTCTGTGATTTTCCACAAACCATAACATATATTTCGATATATGTTATCGAAATATTTATAAAACTATTTTGTATCAAAACAAAAAATCAGGGTTTTCAGGATTTCTCAACATTTTATATAGTTTTGTGTTTATGAACCTCAAGAAAGTGTATTTTGAAAAATTTACCCCATAGACACACTACAGTGATACTGATATTCAGATGTTAAAAGTAGTCTGAATCAAATGATCTGTATATTCGAATTCAGACGTTTATCAACGTCAAATTATCTGCAACAGGCTAGTTCTGTGTGTCAGGATCTTAATGTTTCAGAACAGCATAAAATCCAAACGTGTAATCACAAGAAAGATGTTGTCTGTATAATATTTCTTTCCACAGACAAGGTACTCTTTATTTTGTCAATACCTAAACTAAACATGATTCAATTCTAGGAAATCAATAATGTTAATGTTCAAAACAATCTAGTACACATTAATCAACTGACTCTTAATATGGCAATGTGCTATATCTTATATGAAAAGGTTAACCTGGCATTAAGTTATGTTTATATGTTTATGTTTACGAGTGAAACACAATGTGTTTATTCAGCCAACATAGGCAACAATGTTTTTTTATACCTACAAATATTTACAAACACATGCTACATTTATTTTATAAAGCTTAGATATTTCAGATGGAACATTTTTAGTCATCGGAAATTGTCCTTTATATCAAAAGTTATAGCAAGAACTAACTGTAATAAGCACCTATGACAATTTAAATGAATTGTCTGCCCTTTCACATATTTTACAATTGACCAACAATCAAATTCCCTGATTTTCCCGGTGTGGCCACCTTGTCTCTGTACATTTTTATCACTTGCACAACAAACTCGTGGTTGGGTGACACTGTAGACAGAAACAATTGACAAATCACAGATTGTACTAAATAGAGGTTCAACACCTACTAACTCATATGCACGTTTCCCCCCCCCCGGCAAAAAACCTTTAAGGTTATCATCGCCGAGGCGAGACATTAGTTATTTAATACAATTTTTCAAAACAAAGAAACAAGTCAGATAAAAATTTAAGACATTATAAAAACAACAAACAAAACAATAACAATACAAAATACAATAACAACTATAAATAAATAGTTTCTTAAAATTAGTTAACAATAATATAAATCTTAAAACAACATTCACACGAAGTTATTGTAGGCTGTATATTGGCCATACAACAATAACAAGATAAATAAAAGAAATATTAACGTTCCTAACACTAATTAACAAAATAAAATCAACTTAAAAAACAATTAATAAATAGCAAATATAAACAAACTTTTAAGGGCTGTAAAAGAGCCCTACAACAGGCAATAACAAATATATAAATTAAATTTTATTTAAAAAATTCAGACGATGAAGGAAGTCTAGGACCCGGTCAAAGGCCGAGGCACTATCTCCCAACACCGTCTGCAAACAGTTGCTCAGACCACACATAACACGCAAATTTTGGAAACCTATGCACATCTGATTCACCACTGTTAAGTGCACCATCATTCCATCTGTCACAAACTACCAGATGAGTTTTCCCATTCACAGGAATGTGAAGAGCAAAAAAAAAAGTTTAATGGAATGCCACTCAACTCTATTAAACCTAGACATGTTTTTATACTCACAACAAGTGGCTGGCTTAATCTATTTTATTCAAATAAATCAGCTGTTTTTTAGAGTTTGTATTGAAACATCTTTATTTAGCTTTTAATTAAGTTTCTTAAACAATAATTATATTTACATTATTGCAGATTTACCAGACAGAAATTTTCAGTAAAAACATAATAGTAACTTTCATTTAAGATAGTTATTTGATTTTAATTACTGAAATGTATGCTCAAGTACATATCATATTTATATATTTTTTTATTATTTATTGATTTAACCTAACCTACCTGTGTGCCTATAGTTGCATGTTTCAGCATCTCCTTCAATGCTTCTACTTCTTGCCTTAGCTCTCTGATAATTCTAGCGTTGGGATCTTCATTCACAACAGCATGGTTGACGATTCGCTTAGCTCGGTCTGCGTACCTCAATGTTGATAGTGTTTCTTCATAGTTGTCTGCTGCTGGAGATATTGTTGCCACCATTACTGTTTTACTATTTCCACCCAGATTGTCCTGAAATACAATTACACATTTACGTTAGTATTTACGCCTCATCGCTGCTACTCACATTATTATTAATACAATGACTTAAAAAGTTCATCCGCAGTTGGTATGTACAGAGGCATTATACTTTTTAAATTGTGCATATAAAAAGTCATTCATTAACTGAAAATAAAATTAAGAATACTTGCTATTGTGGCATTAGGAGGTACATTTTGAATGCACTGTATAATTAAAAACATGTTTTTCCATCAAAATTAAGAGTGAATTATGATAAAATTATAATTTTACTAGCTGTTACCCATTGCGGCTTTGCCTGCAATTATAATGTACATAATAAAATGTATAGTCGATTTTCAAAATCAGAATAGATTAATTTTAATTTATTATATTTCTATATACAACATTATACAATTTATGGTTTTCAGCCAAGACATATAAATTTTTGCTACTCGATACTCTAGAACAGGTTTCTGTTATATTTTAATAAAATACAGTATTATTAAAACATCACTATTATACAATAACACTTGTCACAAAAATAAATACTAAATAATTAAATTGAACTGGGTAAGAAGTATAATGGCGTTTAAAATAATTTAAATATTTATTATTCACACCAACCAATATAGGCCTATCATAAACATATAAAATGCCACTGTTTTACAGTTAACACATGCATAAAACTAAATACTAAATAATTACGTTGGGCTGGGTAAGTAGTATAATGACGTTTTTCAAAACGGAATAGGCCTATGTTTATCTCAGGTACCTAAAGCATGTTCGTATCAAATTTCATCTAAATTGGTCCAGTAGTTAAAGCGTAATTGAATAAGAAACAAACAAATAAACAAACACAAACTTTCAGAAATATATGATTAAGATGTAATAATATACAATAAAAGAAATTACATAGGTATTTTCTTTAGGTGAATATCTCAAGCTGTATAAATATATTCCATTAGTTTTGATTTTTTTTAACTTGAAATACATTTCTACAGTAATAGATAAAACATAGTATAAACTCCAAAAATAAGTTGAAAAACAACTGGGAGTAACTCTCCATTGCAGAAAAATAGTATGTAGGTACATCAATAAAGAGGCTAAAAAGCATCTTAGTTTTCAATGACAAATATATAGATATCCATACATATGCACTATATATATATATATATATATATATATATATATATATATATATATATATATATATATATATATATATAAGTTATATAGACAATTATTGTAAACTTTGCTAGATTTAGTGTTAGACTTAGCTATATTTAATGCTGACAGTTTAGCTTTTAGCACAGTAAGCATTTTCATGTACCTAGAGAAGAAAGAGCAGGAGCTCAGTGTGAATCGAGGTCTCACTCAGTTTGCATCTCAATGCATATGAGACGAACTTAAATAATTATAATAAGTTTTAAGTGTATATTAAAGTCTTATTGTAATTAATAAAAAGTTGTTTTTTTAAAAAAGCGACATCCCCGAAATCATACCATAACTGGCACAGTCGGTAGGACACTTCGGGAAAATTAGTGCATATAATTTTTCTTCAGTTTCAACTGTTAACCGAAGTGTCGAACAAAAGACCAACCGTTTAATTTAATAAGTGCATATTACTAAATTGAACACAACCAACCGGCAAAGTGAATATTTGCAACCGTAGAGTGAACATCTACATCCGAACCAAAGTGAAGTGAAATAATTGTGTAAAAGTTCAGTGCATCACGCAATGAGCATAGAGTTTTGGATTTTGTAAGTAATACAAAGAAGAATAACCTTTGTGAATCTGTATACATTATCCTTAGTTATTTATAACATTTTAACTTTAAATAATAATTAAATTAAATTTTTACAATGGCAACTCCTGTTTTAAAGAAGGAATATCTAGATATGATTCCGAATATTCTGGAGAACCAACAATGTTAAGTAGATTCATATCCATTTGTGACAAAATAGTTGCTAAATTTTATGTAGCTAGTAATCCCAAGACTTTCAAAATGAATATTTGATGTCAACGATTTTAGCTAAGTTAAAAGGATCTGCTTTAGAATTAGTTGTAAGTTCTAATAGTTATGCTTGGTTAGATGTAAGGAAAACACTTTTATCTTGTTATTCAGACAAAAGAGATTGCTTTACATTAAATCTCAAAATGGCTGAACTAAAACAAGAAGTCAATGAATCACCATTTAAATTCTATGACAGAATACAAAAATTGTTAAACCTGCAAATAGCATATTTTGTAAATAAAGAAGTAGGCAACCATTTGGTACTATGCGAGTACGTCCAAAAATTAGCTCTCTGAGTTTTATTAAGAGGGCTACAGGAACCATTAGGTTCTCTTATGAGAACGAAAAATCCCACAACTTTGGGTGAGGCACTTAACATGCTTACAAACGATTTCCAGTTTAAAAGAAACGGATTATTCCAGACAAACCGTTCCAACATTCCACCAAAAAACCAATATATGCCAATCCGTAAACCAATACCTAACCATCAGTCTCAACAAAACCCTTACAAACAATTGCATCAACCACCACAACCCAATTCTAACTATGGACACAGACAACCTTACAACCAGACACAAAAACATTTCGTAACTAATTATACTCCAAAAGCAGATCAAAGTTATCGACCCACGCCAATGAGCATTTCGACTAGACAAACGGGCACCGCGATTAGACAAAATAAGTTATACCAGATGACCGGCAAGCAGGTTGACCAAGAAAGCGATGACCACGCGATGTACGAACTGACGAGGCAAATACCTAATATTTCCTTATCAGACCAGGATGTAACAGACGAGAACTCGGAAGAACAATGTTTTGACTACAACCACACTGACGAAGACTGTGAAGATAACCACTTAATCTCACAATCCGAAGAGAATTATTTTTTAGAGATAACCAACTCAGGAACCGATTTTCGATAATGAATCTGAGGAGTGATAACAATCACTTACCTTTTATATACGATCCGAATACTAACTTTAAAATATTAATCGACACAGGAAGTACACGATCTTTTATAAGAAAATCATTAGGCCTAGAATGTTTTAAAACAAGTATAATTAAAGAACCCTTTGAAGTAACCACTGCACATGGCGTTTCAAGAGAAAACTTTAGTTGTAAACTACCTTTGTTATTTAAAAGGAAATGAAATTTTACCTTTTTGACTTACATAAACAATTTGATCTATTGTTAGGTTTGGATAACATTAAAGATTTGGGAATACATTTAGATTTTACAAATAATAAGCTAATCTTGTGTGGTAAGAAGATTCCTATTCACTATTTTAACACGGAAGAAGACATATCACAAAAAAGAACAGACTCTGTTAAACAACAAATTTCAAGTTACATAGTACAAGCTAGAACCAGTCAAATTATGAAAATTCCAGTAAATAATATAAATAACGGTGAAGGAGTGTTAGCATATAAACAAATAAATGGGTTAGAAATTCCTCAATGTTTAGTAACAGTACGTAACATTGAAGCTCTTTGTCCTATTACTAACAACACAACAAGAAATATTAAACTGACTATAAATGAAAGATTTAAATTAGAACCCTAAGTAATTACAATATTTATGAACCAAAAACATTGGACAATAGAATTAATTTTAATATGACTGATTACAAAAGTCGGAAAAATATTTTTGATTTGTCAAAAATTAGAGTAGAACACATGAATTCGGAAGAAAAATTGCCATTACTAAATTAGTACAAGAGTACGCAGATATTTTTCATGTTGACGGAAATAACTTGACCTTCACTAATCAAATAAAACATATAATTCGAACCACAGACGAAATTCCCGTATATTCTAAAAACTACAGATATCCAGAAATTTATAAAAACGAAGTTAACAAACAAATTGATGATATGCTGAATCAGGGAATTATTCAACCTTCTCAATCCCTGTGGAATTCTCCAGTTTGGATTGTACCCAAAAAGCAGGACGCCTCCGGTAAACAAAAATTTCGACTAGTAATAGACTTCAGAGGCCTAAACTCAAAAACAATTGATGACCGATTTCCTTTACCAAATATAACAGATATTTTAGACAAATTAGGACGATCTCAATATTTCTCGACATTGGACTTAGCTTCAGGATTTCACCAAGTGGAAATGGACCCAGACAGTGTAGAAAAAACAGCATTTTCAACAGAAACCGGACATTACGAATTCTTAAGAATGCCTTTTGGTCTAAAAACAGTCCTCCCACATTTCAGAGAATTATGAACAATGTTTTAAGGGGAATTCAAAATGAAACATGCCTAGTATATTTAGATGACGTCATAATTTATTCGACCAGTCTCCAAGAACACATACAAAGACTTAGGGAAGTTTTTGACAGACTAAGAAAAGCAAATTTTAAAATTCAGTTAGACAAAACCGAATTTCTTAGAAAAGAAGTAGCGTATTTAGGTCACTTAGTAACAGCAGAAGGTGTCAAACCAAATCCAGATAAAGTGAAAGCAATTAAAAACTACCCAATTCCAAAACCACCAAACAAATTAAGGGATTTTTAGGTCTATTGGGATACTATAGAAAATTTATTAAAAATTTTGCTGGAATTACTAAACCTTTTACAAACTGTTTAAAAAAAGTGCAACAATCAAAATAGACGATCCAAATTATATAAATTGTTTTGAAACTTGCAAGAATATATTATCTAATGAACCTTTGTTACAATATCCAGATTTTGAAAAAGAATTTAATTTAACTACGGATGCTAGTAATTTTGCGATCGGAGCAGTGCTTAGCCAAAATAAAAACGGAGCTGATTTACCTATAGCCTATGCGAGTCGAACGTTAAGTGATAGCGAAGTCAATTATTCGGCGATAGAAAAGGAATTACTTGCTATAGTATGGGCAACTAAATATTTTCGGCCCTATATCTACGGAAGAAAATTCAAAATTTATTCGGACCATAAACCTTTACAATGGCTTTTTTCAGTCAAAGAACCAAATTCTAAACTTCTTTGGTGGGGTGGAGACTTAAATTAGAAGAATACGATTACCAAATAGTGTATAAAAAGGGCAAGTTAAATCAAAACGCTGACGCACTTTTTAGAATACAACTAAACGTTAGCGATACCAGTCCAGTGAACTCAGGATCAACGACCGATCAAGACATTCAGCAAACGGTAGCAGAATCAGTAAACTTATATTTTCCGGAATTAGAGGAAGGACTTCCAGAAGTAGACGATGCTCAATCGATGTTAGCCAACATAGATGAAACGGAAGATATCTTAGTCGACTTGGCAGCAGCAGAAGATAACGCAGAATTAAAAACGGCAAAAATTAAAGGGAGACACCCTAACACCAAACAAAAAATCCATCTATCAAAAATTAAAAGACCAAGGAAAATCAGTAAAATTCCAAAATCTAATGATCCTTCTATAAATCCTGTTCCAGGTCTCTCCTCTTCCTTCAGGGAGTAATTAAAGATAAGCTAGAGATAATTTATGTAGAAAATAAAGTTAATATTATGAAAACTATACTTCAACCAAGTATAATTTCCACAAAATAATTGTTCAGTAAAATATAAAAAATTCATCAGTTCTATAATAATAAATTATCATTAGAGCCATAAATAGAAAATAGGTGGGCATTTGAAAGTGTAATAGACGTAAGTTGTAAAATTAGAGCTAAAGAAATAGTATATTTGCTGAAATTGCTTATTGTAAATGAAATAGACTATAATATTTATAAGTTGTTATTTGTACCAACCAAATATGAATCAGGATATAACTGTAATTCCTAGAGTAAAATATATGTTAATGTCTAAATCTAAGTTAGGTAAGGTTAAACTCTTAGGTTTAAACAGTAATTGTAAGAACAAAATTCATTCAAAATCTCTATGCTCATTGGAACAAATAACTAATCATAATCTTGATTGTGAAACATCTATAATACAATCCGGCAAGACGGACAGCTACAAATATTCTGCATTGGAGATTCCTGAAAATTTAATATGGATTCCTGAAATGAACCAATATTTGGCAATTTTACCTCAAAAGGAAACTACAGCAACTACACTTCGAGGATCTACTTAATCAGTCCCAACAATGATTCAATTCTTTATCAAGATAAACAATTGTATCATTTAATTTAGACGCTATATCAAAAATTCATCAACATTCAGTTATTACAACAAAAATCAGCATTTGGACCATCATCATATTCGGAAGTCTTCTCCTGGTGATTATTTATATTGTGTTTAAAAGATTTTCGAAAGGACCAACGTCAACCCAGCACTCAACCACCCCGGAAGTTTTGTTTAGGGATGGAGGAGTTATATAGACAATTATTGTAAACTTTGCTAGATTTAGTGTTAGACTTAGCTATATTTAATGCTGACAGTTTAGCTTTTAGCACAGTAAGCATTTTCATGTACCTAGAGAAGAAAGAGCAGGAGCTCAGTGTGAATCGAGGTCTCACTCAGTTCGCATCTCAATGCATATGAGACGAACTTAAATAATTATAATAAGTTTTAAGTGAATATTAAAGTCTTATTGTAATTAATAAAAAGTTGTTTTTTTTAAAAAGCGACATCCCCGAAATCATACCATAACTTATATATATATATATACCTTGAGCAACCATGTTAGCACCGAATCCCTGTATGGCACAAACTTATCCTTGTTTTTACTCGATGCAGACTGATCAGCAAGCTTTGATATAACAAGACCTAAGGTAGTCAGCGATCTGTTAACAAACAAACATGCATTAATCTTAGACTAAATACATTTTTTTCCTACCCGCATGACCACTTAAATATGGATATTCAGTAACACAACAAAGGAAACTTATTTCACCGAACAAACATTTTTTTTGGGACACTCTACACCTATATACTAATGTTAGTTCAGGGATTTATTTCATCAACCTTCTAGATAACATTACTTTTTTGACAAGTTAACCTTTTGCACCCCATCGAGTCCTACATTGCTTATTTGCAGTTACAATCCATTATCTCACTTAGCAAACGTTTCAATTTTATTTCTCTATTTTAAACTGTTTTAACCCTTTGTGATTGTCAATAACAGTGAAGAATATCTATTGTAAATTCCAGAGCCATTTCTGCAACAGTTTGCATCATTTATTGCAGTTGTGATTCTTTTAGTATGCAATAGGCCACTGGGAGTTGTCAACATAAAATCCTTTGATGACTTGCAAGTCCACTGTAAGTAGCTAAGTTAGGCACAGTACGTTATCATAATTTTGTATAATGCTGGAATAATAAAACAAAAGTCAGTGTCAATAAGTGATAATGTAGTTGTTTTAAAAAGACCTAAACTTTTTTTAACCAGGGGTTCATGCAAATTTGAAACTGTAAAAGTTTTAAGTAAACACAGCCTTTTGAATAAGAGTAGTCGTTAGGTAGAGGACAGTAGTTAGAAGGAAGGAAAACATGTTTAAAAAGTTAATCAAAAAGCGATTGGTTTGAAATAATAATCACAAATTTATGAGTCATAGTAGTATATACATTTCAATATAATTAATATTTTTTTTAATAGAAATTTTTACAATAGTACAAATAGTGTGCTGAGAAATAGGGATGATGACCTCAGAAATAATATATATGATTTTTATCCTGTTAGAATTAAAAAAATTGTTGATTTTTAGTTATTAGTTTTAAATATTATAATGAGGTCAGCCAAAGAATGAACACTATTGACAAAGACATAGGAAAATTACAAAACTGTTGACATAATGGCTGTTGCAATAAACAACAAGGTATGTAGAACAGCAGTTCAAATAAAAGCTTGGGGAAGAAGTAGGGTGGGGACAGTCGATTCCAAGGGGACCGGAACTTTGGTAGATTCTGGGGGACAGTCGATTCTGTGGACACTTGAAGGGCTGTATGTCGGGACGCACTATGGGAGAGCATTCCAGTTAGGCAATGCTGAGAAGTGGCGAATCAGCGGTAAATGTAAGTAGACAAAATTTGCATACACTTCTTCCCCTTTTTACTTTTGGTTTGAATACATTAGGATATATCTCGGGGGAACATTATGAAGAGTAAGACAGCAGTGTTCATTCTTGAGGTTGTCATCAACCGTATTTGTAGCTGTTACAGGATAAAAGTAATGTAATACATTTAAATATATTAAAGGATTTTTTTTCTTGAACTACCGATAGTTAACTCTTTGGAGGACCCAAGAAGGAGAGATCCCGAACACCTAACAATCCCAACCTAATACCAGTCCTTTTATCAGATAACAACGGTACTCATTTAACCAACAAAAAATTATGTTTATTTTGGATAAAGGTTATGAACCCATGCAAGTATTTTTCAAATTATCATAACACTAGTATTGTTATTAAAAAAAAACTTCCATAAATTGTATTCAAACAAAACATTAAAGAGCTATTTTAATCACTATAAACTTAAGCTATTTAAAATTAATTACAAAAGGGAATCCAAAAGTAAAAAAAAATAATAAAAACAAACTGATTAAATAAACAATCACGCTTTACCAGCTCAAAGTTATATTTATATTGCAATTAAATTTAAATTATTCAAAACACTATACAAAGCTGAAGTTAAAAAATTAATTTTCTACAGAATATATTTTCTTCAAAACAGTTGAAAAAGAAATATTTTTACATAAGCGAAAACTAATATAATTTCTACTAATAACAATTTCTTTGATAAAAGAAGAATTACAAATATGTTTTATATTTTTTCCCAAAGGAATTAGAAAGTTAAATTAAATATAATTTGATTCTCACAAAAAATAGTTTTGATAAATGAAAGATCACCTTACATAAAAATGAGGACAAAATATTTGCGAACAAATTATAAATTCACAAAGCTATTGTTTAAATTTTTCAACTACAATATTTATTCTAACTTTTTAATATACGAGTATATCTGCACTTTATACCTACACAAAACAGAACCAATACACACTTTATTTAAACACCTTCAATTATAAATTGAAGAAACCTAAGATTGAAAAACGATTTAAAATAAACTGAGAGAAGGCAAAAAATATGGCAGAAACACAAACAGCGACTAGCTTATTGATGACTAAAACACTAGTGCTTAACCGTACCACAGCTATAGTAATCAATAACCTGGCATGTTTGCAGTTCTGTCAAACTACTATTTTAGAATTCTACGAATACGGTATTCTAAATGAATTCCATTTATAAATAATAAAGCAGACAGTGCTTCTAATAAAATTAGTTTTTGTTTGACTGAAAGTGGAAGGTAATTTATACTCTGTGCAGAAAGAAAGACATTTTATTTACTGAATATCTTTTATGCAAAAAAGACTTGTATAAAAAAGAGTATAAAGGAAAGCATTCAATAGAATATATTTCTATGCATTTGAAAGATATTTTACACAATCATATATGACACAGGTAGGTTTAGTAGTAGATCCTACACTTGGCCTGCATGTTATCTCACTTGTGTTTGCTTTGCAGGGCCAGCAGTACACTGTCTGCATAGTCTGGCTGTGATTGTACGATCAGACGACTGTGGTCAGAAACTAGAAGAAAATACTCTAAAAAAACTCTTTAACCCTTTGCATGGGTGGCCAGTACTGCTGACCGCAGCTCACTCTAAGTCAGCTAGGAATATTTAAAGCGTTCATAGTTTTTCGAGGATGGATGGTTAGCCTGACTGTTTGCTTAAGTTATCTCAGGGACTATAATGATCGCATTGTGCCAACAGCTCGAGATTATTTTTCACTACAATCTAAAATGTTGACAGAGTATTTAAGCTTTTAGAAAACAAGTTTTTATTGGTATAAAAAAGACAGAATATATATTTTTATTTATAAATATTTTGGTTTACTTATAAAAATATTCTTATAATATTAAAATAATTTTATAGTTAAACTAACAAATTCCTAAATTTTTAATGTAACTTTATAATACAGTTTATAAATCAGATATTTTTTACTTTTACATACATTATGCAATTTTTAGTAAGCACATTTAATACGGAATACTGTTTTCTTTGAAATACTGAATACTTAGAAAGCACACGTGACAAGATTGACAGAAAGCCAACACAGTAGCGTTGAATATGCTTTGTTTTACCAGTGCGCAGAATGGAATAAGGCATGACTCACTTAACCTAAGAGCTGGGTTATAGCACAATCAAAACCTAATCAGACAACTAAATTATTATAAAAGCATAGAATATTGTTTGGCCAGTCCTACATCTGAATGCTTTTAATTTGACCAGTAATGATGGTCATCCAATCTCAGAAAAACAAAACTTGCACAAAAATTTAAGCCTGTCAGGAAATTTTTTCCAGTACAACTGGCCATCCAATTCCACAAAACATATTTAAAAAACTATACCCAGTGCAAAGAATTAAGAGAATCACCTCTTAGTTTGAAGTGTCACACCTAAAATTTTGTTTCAAATTAGGCACTTGAGATGATTCAAAAGTTCTGTATTATCCTATATACACAAATAATACCAAAAATACAATAAAATTATGTATCGTCTAATCTTCTTTTCTATGAAAAATTAACCATTTTCATATACCTGGATAAATAAAAAATTATTATTACAAAATGTTTTATAAAACTTGGAAATAAAACTTGGAAATTAATCCGAGGATAATTTTTATTTTTTGGGGGGAAAACAATATGACTGAACAACATAAAATAAAACTTTTCAGATATGCTTCAACATTATTTTATTTTTATCCATGTCCAAGGCAATATTATACGATACGGAATAAATGAATGAAAAGAAGATATCAAGAAATTCTTTTTATATTCTTCTTCTTTTCTGCTAGGATTATTGTTACTGTGTTCAGTATAATAATCTGCCTTCCCTAGCTTCGTCAATTCTTCTTTCGTTGACGCGTTTCAAAGAACCTCCATCTTCAAAAACTATTTATAGAACTCTATTAAAAAACTCTGTATAGAAATATATAGGAGTATAGAAATAGTTTTTGAAGATGGAGGTTCTCCGAAACACATCAACGAAAGAAGAATTGACGAAGCTAGGAAAGGCAGATTATTATACTGAACATAGTAATATCAAGAAATCTTATAACCAAATCAATATTAAAATAAACACTTCCTTACTTATTGATGTTAGAACCTTCTTTTAACCGTTCACCAACAGCACCAGTTTTCACAGCACGCTCACTGCCAGCCAAATCGACAAGCGACATCCGACTGACTTTCTCACCCGTCACCCCAGACTTCATATCCGTTAAAGTCTGCGTCAGCACCACAGAGAAGACAGCGTGAGAACGTGAAGACTCGCTATTCATGTTGGTTGCAGCTACAGTTCTGGACTTGTTACCTTCTGCCATTAAGTTATCTATATCCTACAATAAAAAATATTTAAATCCAATTAGTGTTGCATTTCATAAAATAACATATTGAAAATAATCTAATATAACACAGTGATTAACTTTATAACTTTGATTAATTGACCTTCATGGTTGATCGAATGGACAGAAAACCACACAACATCCGACCACATTCATTTATATGAAAAAATAATAAAAAAATACACATTATACGTTATTTATTTTACAGATACAAAAATATTACAATATAATATCCCTTCACATTAACGGGGTTTACATTCCAGAAGTCCCTACAAATATAAAAAAATCTATAAATGACTCTAACTACAAAATTTAAATCAACAGTCTGTTTTTAGCACATTATAAGTAACAAATAACTACGTACAGTTGTTCATTATTCAAGCTATTTACTTCCTTATTGATTCGTATTATAGGTTTCCCATTGTACTGTACTGTACACAATTTATATTTCATTCTGTGGAAATCACAGTTCTGAATTACAAATTGTTTGATCAAATCTTTAATAAAGTTAATGTCAATTTCTTATTTATTATAAAAGATATATCATAAAAGTGTTTTTTATAAAATACGCCACACCATATCATCAAAGTTATAACTGTTTATCAAAACTTTTTGACTAACAAATAGGTAATGTAATACCGGCCTTACAAGAATAAAGAAAAAAACGTACACACACATAAATAGTACAAAAATTACTGATAGCAACGAAGCATAAACACTGCATGCACAAATTTATATTTTGCAGAATCAGAAATCCAGGTGATTGGCATATACTGTACGTATAAGATAACCCAGGGGCAGGGTTATAAGATTTTAAAAAGTTGTAATTGGCCAACAATCAAAATAAGAAAAAGTCTGAACTGACAGATCATATGGATCTTCCAAGTACAAGAAATTACAACACTATACTGTATCCTCTTCATAAGTAAGTTCAGTCAAATATTTCTTTCAGAAATTTCACTACTTTTCAAAACTAACGTTACTGTAATTAAGTTTTCACAACAAAATAAACAGTAAACAGAAACTGTTAGTTTAAAGAGTGACAATCAAAGTTTCACTGTACATTTATTCTTCAATTAAATTTTAATAAATACAATTAAATAACATTATGAAATAGTTACTGATAGAAATTCATTTGTATTTGTTATAACATATTGCTGTTACTTTTATCCTTCTCGGGAATCGTCGTACATCTTGGGAGATAGTGTCTCGGCCATTGACCGGACACTGAAATTCTTTCAGCGTCTGAATTTGTTGAATAAAATTTAACTTAAAGTAATATTGCAGAGTCTCTTTACAGCCCTGCAAAAAGTGGTATATTTGTGGCTATTTATTTATCTGAATTTGTTATTGTTTGCTTTGTTTCCTTGTTGTTTAGTTTTATTTATTTATTTATTTGTTGTTATATTTTATTGTTAACTAGTTTTAGGAATAGTATTTATAGTTGTTATTGTATATTGTTTTAAATTGTTGTTATTTTTTATATATTTTATATTTTTTATTTTGTGATATTTCTAAATTTTATGTTATTAATATTGTGCCTCGGCAATGATAATCTTAACGGTTTATAGCCGGAAAAAAAACTTTTATCCTAACCTATTTTCATCTTTAATTTTCGAAACATTTCAAAAACTATCATGCAATACTTCTATATGTGTCTGTCATATACTCTATAATCTCTCTCATACTTATCTGTTAGGCTTCACCTCTTTTTTTTATTTGCCTTTATAATTAAGCATTTTCTAACTGTTTTTTTCTTTCTAAATTTCTTCTTAATTCTCAATTTTAAATTTTATGTCTGGCTGATTGTTTATAATTCCTTTCCCATCTCAATACTTTCAAATAGATTTAAAATTTGTTGGTCTTTGTTACAACAATGTAGAGTTTTTCATCCATTCTTTCATTTTCTTCAACATTAATGTTTTGCTTTTTCTGTATTTAAATATGTTGCACAATTTAAGTCATTTATGTTGCAATCGTATTTGTAAAACTAGATACACTTTTCAAATTGGATTTCCATTTTTCGTCTAGATTATGCACGTCATAGAAAGCATATGCAATTTAAATAAAATTGAAACTAAATGAATTGAATAGAAAGTTTTTCAGTTTAAAAGTCACTTAATTAATCTATAAAATATTAAAATTTGCTTTACAAATATATACATATTCATCACTAATTCAACAAATTTGTCTACGAGATACTTAGAGTGCACGAAAATGCTTGAAATGTGTAATTAATGAATACTGTGGCACGGCTTTGCATACATTATTCAAAAGATGGTAATTGCATAGAATGTCAAGTGGACGTACATTTCACGGAATATTCATCACCACCTGTTGTTCAACCGAGGGATTAAAAGCAATTCATTACAATATACAAAGCTGTTGGAAACCAAGTACTGTAAAATTAAATGAACAGTACAGGGTAGTTCAGAGAAATATCTTATTTTGAAATTTGTGTTGGTATTTCTGAAAAAATCGTTAGTACTAAGTACGAACAGAAACTGGCTCATACTACCTAGTACCATCAAGGCACTAAAGTCTGTTCAGCGTTAGTCTGGGCTCGATGTTAACAAATACGTATCTCCATTCCATCATACAATATTCTGTGAAAAGGCAGCAATCCACTGGTCGCTAAGTGATAAGTACAACCAGTTTTCCTTTCAAAGTTAGCACTCTGTGTGTGTGTGTGTGTGTTCAGCTCATTATGTTAGTAACAATAATTTAATTATTTTAATTACAAACTATTGGTTATGTTGGTGACCTGTAATCGGAATTGATTATTTATGAGATAATTAAAACATAACATGAGATAAGTGTTATTATTAGGCCTACACTAATTTATAGCATCTTATATTAGTGTTCTACTTTTAATAAGTTCAGAGAGTACACATATCTATGCGTTACCACTTACATTTGTTTACATCCCCAGTAAAAGAATGAACATACTTTACAGTATCACACACACAGCAATTATCTCTTGTTTTATATCAACAATGATTTATGTATAGAGAGCAGAAAACTAGTGTTATTTCCCAGATACAAATAAGCAATGAGCACCTAGGCATGATAAACAAATCCAGTATGGGTTTGCCACAAAAATGAAAACTAAAAAATTTGAAAGAAAACATTTGAAACTAGTCAAATTACGTTACTCTGAGGTACATTTTTTGGTAATATAGCTAAAATCTTCAGAGGGATACCAAACACTATAACATTAAGATAAAAACTATAGTTGAATAATATGGTCTAGCTCATAAATTAGTGTCATATAATATATTTACTTTATATAATAACACAAGTAATATAGATATTAGTGTTAATTCTAGTTTGTTATATCACGTTTAACTAAATTATAACGTTAGGCCATTATAACTAAATTCGAATATATATACAAAGTGAATTAAAAGGCTACAAATATATATTTTTTTTTATAATGGCTTCTGAACGCTAAAAAATAGTTAAAGTTTTTGGAGAGAATTATCTATAGTGTACACAAAAAAAGTTTAAAATTCAAAAAGCAACACAGATGTGTCACAATTTAAAAAAACATTGTTTTTAGAATTTTAAAATGTAAGAATATTGATATATTTATCACAATTATTTTGTCTTTTGTAAGACAGACATTTTGATGAAAAAATTAATAAAATTATTTAAACTTTTTGTGTTGTGGAAGTTTAAATATTATAAATTTATAATACTAACAGGCCTGCAACTGATGTAGAATGTCACACTACTTCCCTTCAGAAAGATTAAGACATACAATTTTGAAAAAGTACAAAGTCAACACTGAATTTCAAAATTAGTATTAATGGGTATTTCCCTAAGATTTAATCTGTACACTTTTTTCTTAGCTTATAACTGATGTTGAAAGGCGCTTAATTAAACAGTGTAGAATGACAAAATGAATATGAGTTATCAAATATTTTACAACACAACATTTTTTTAAAAAATCAAAATTTTAATGTTATTCTTTGAATTTAGACAGACTTTGTATATTTTAATTCCTGTTTTGGTGCAACCAGTTTTTGTAAGTAATTCTGACCAAAACCTTTTCAGTGTTTTTTAGTGTCCGTCTAGGTTAGAGGCGAAGAAAAAATTTGTATTCCAATTTTTGATTCATCACAATTTCGTTAATGATTCTCGATCTGACATTAACATTAACATGTATAGCATAAGAATATTTATAAAGTTAAATGAATTCAAGTAAAATCTTTTTTATCAGTTCGACAAAATTAAATTAACATTTAAAATGATTTGCCATGAGATATACTAAAAATCAAAGAGACTAACTACGCTTTAACTTCAGTTGGTTGTCATACCACAAAGTTTGCAAAGCATTCCAGTAAACTGTTTTAATCCAGTTTGTTGAAAACAATGCTTGTTGTTCACTTCATAGGTAAAACTATCAGAAGCTTGTAGTTCGTACAAACTATCAGTGATTTTCTTGTCTGTAATGTCTACAACAACGCACACGGAACACTACAATTATAATCAAAACTGTTGATATGCAAATATGCGTAAATTTTTAAAGTTATGAAACCTTGTAATCTTCGTGAAATCAAAAACCCAATAAATGTATAAATATATTATATAAAGTAATTATATAACTTAATTGTTTTAATCGTAATTTTGTTATCAGTAAAACAAAAGAATCTATAATTAAGTATAGCTCGATGGTTAGATCAGCAACACAAACAACCAACATGTCTGGAGTTGTTGTAGTCAAAGTTGTTATATCTTATACTGTAGGACGGAGACATATTTCCAATGGTTTTCTAAAGAACACAAAATAGGCCTAGGATAGAACACAAAAATAGAGCTTAGGATAGAATGAAAGGCCCTTTTACAGTCAAAGAGGAACCCTAGAAATCCAGCTAGATCCTTTACAGGCGATTCCGTTAGGCTAAACAGGACGAATCTGCGGAAGTGACTGGATTTCCAATGAGTTACTACATATTCCGCAGTCATTTACAGAAAATGGGATTTCACATGACGAATATTTTACGCAGGAAATGGTATACAGTTGAGGAAACAGCTCAGTACATAATATTTGACTGTCCAGTTTTGAACAGAATCAATTTGAATCCTGGGCACTCTATGAAGTTGGAGACAAATGAAGAACAGGGTGACATCGTATGAAGCATCTCACAGTTCTGTAAAAGAACCTCAATATTCTGGCAGTTATAAATTATCATTTTAAGAAAATTTCTATTGAAAAATACATTGCTGGAGCTGCGCATAATGGCAATACTCAGATCCAGAACCTTGCAATGAGCATTGATCCCCACCCTTAGATCAATTTTTAAATGAATTTTTAAAATATGTACACAGAAGTTATTTTAAAAAATAGAAGGACAAGTCTGCTAGCAAAATTTGTTCAACCATTTCAATAAGATCGGTTGTCTCAAATCTTAAAAATCTATACTTTTTCACCTCACACTTTTTTGGAAATCTGATTTCCCCATCTTAGTGCGTTAAAATCTGCATCTGAAATTCGAATTTATGCAGATTAAAATCTGAATGTGATTGTAAAATCAGACTTTCTAAAATGTGTAAATAAAAAAAATGATCGCAAATTATTACTTTTTAGAAATTAGCTTCCATTTCGTCAGCATGTGTCATGATGTCTTTCAAATATACGTAAAACTATTAATTACGAAAACAACCATGTAAAACTATTAATTACGAAAACAACCATGATTTTCGTAGCAAAAGAAAACATTACTTTGATCAAATTTGAAATAAAACATCAACTGTACTATAGAAAATGAATCATCACCAATGAACAGACAAACCTGGAAGGATGTAACAGCCAGCTGTGACAATCCATCAACATAAGGACCTAAGACATTGTGTTCCCGCACCTTCAGAGACTGTTTGTTTGCTTTAGGATCCAACAAGTCATGCACCTAAACAGAAAACACTCATTAATTACCTTTAAAAAGACACGTAAAATTAACAGTTTTATCTTTTGATGTATTGAGTTTATTAAGTATCAAACTTAAAAAAACTTAAAGGGTACATCAATCAAAAAAAAGAGCAAAGAAATTTAACAATGCACAAGTAATTGTAACAACTTACAAAGTAATAAAAAATAAATTATGCAAAAAACATTACGCAATCAACCTTTAATTATTCCTAAAAAAAATAGGTTAAGAAATTATTGACAACTAGGCAATATGTCAGATTTATTAAGACCTCATTTCGGTTAAAATTCAATGTGTTGTGAGAGTTTCCAAACTCTTGAATGTAAGTCACTTCATATTTGGTACATTGACATAAGAATCTTCATATATTATAACTGAATTATGAACTGATTCTGAGAAATCTTTGTCAAAGTATAAAGAAAGTTTAAAGGAAAGTTAGTGGGGAAAAATCAATCTTTAGATTATGAAGGATCTTCAGTTACTCTGAGTCAAAGAAAATGGTTTTTACTTGGGATATTTACCCATTTGTTTGTGCCTGCACTCTTTGCTGGAGACCAAACTTATTATATTTATTAGATTTCAAAGAAATTTAGCATGTTAGTTTTGTTTGCATACGTCTGAACTATTTTTTTAATTTTTCAACAATTTTTTTTATGTCCTACATTGGTTTTAACAAATTTTTAAAACCGGACTTTCTTTACACCAGTTTTATCAATTTTGATGGCATTTCCCCCAAATGCGGTTAATACTGACTCAAACAAAATGCATATGTCGCTACAGCCCCCAAAAATATGGTTTGAACTACTAAAAAAATTTGAAAATAATCCAATTTTCCAAGAAGTCAGCTCATGAGATTGTACACAAATTTTAGTCACATATAGCAAATTTAAAATAAAAATCTACAATTCAAGAGGTAATCGAAAAAGAAGAAAAACAAACCCTGGTATTGTCAGGTTTGTTAAGCTTAATTTCGATTTAAGTGCCATTCATTTCAAATTTCATAAACTTATTTGACCAAATTGTCAAGCTTATTTGTTACCAAATATTGACCATAACTTGATATAGTGATTTTTAGAAATTAAAACAATTTTTCAGGTTTTTCACTGGACGTATTTAAATCTCAGTAAATTAAAACATCCTGCGTTGCAGATTCAGAAAAATTCAAAAATAAAATGACTCTTTTTCTAACCGTTTTTATATTCATCTTCAAAGTTGAGCTTATTTTGTTGAACCCTGCATAGAAGCAAATCTTGTTGCTTGACTAAAATGTTCAACATCTGTTACATTTTACTTAAGTATATATTCAAGTTCTTACCTTTTCATTATATATTTCCATATAGCTAACTTCCACCTTGTAGGATAACTCGACACTCTGTTGTTTGGCTATCGTGTCAAACAAAGAATCACACAACCTGGGTATAATGCCTTTATTTTCTTGACTGCCCATCATTGAATACGACTTCCCAGAACCTACAAAATACAAGAAGCTACATAAGTATTGTAATTTATCAAATACTATTTCAATATTAAATTTCTGAAAAATATTTTACTATAATATTAATAAATAATTTATTATTACCATTTATGAAAAGATAAAATTAACAATATAATAACAGAGTGTACCAAATTAACAATAAGCTGATATTACAAAAATATAATGATAATCAAGATCTGCTAGGTTGGCAGAATTATCATTTCTATATTTTCTTAGTTACCGAACCTCCTTAATAAGTATAAATAATCACAGCATGAAATGATGACAATATATTTTCAAAAAGTTTGTGGCAATTGAACTTGTGACCTTGTGCGGCCATTGAAGTTGTGGCAATTGGTTTGCGGCAAAAGTTTGAACCGTTGGTTTTTTGCCAGCAAAAAAACCCATAAAATTTATGTAACTTTTTTTTACATCTGAAAAAACAATTCTGTCGCCAGTTAGAAAATGATTTCACTTTTTTGGAAATCTTAAAAAAATAACCTCCGTCAGATTCATTTCCATATTTTCATGGAATTTAAAATGTTATTTTATGCATTTATTTATGCATGTTATTTTAATGTCGATTAGGATTGTAAAATCTAATTTTCAAAAAAGCATTAAGTTAAAATGTTTGAATTAAAGATTTTCATTTTGAAACTGTGAATAGTTTTGACTGAACTTGTCCATTGAACTGAACAGTTTTTATTGAACTGTGAATGAACCAACCTATCACGAAAGTCCATTTCTGTGCCAATTTGAATTAAATCACACCAAAATTGCAAAACACAACATTTTGGTGTTTGTAGACATACAACAGTGCTAATAGATCAACTTAGAATTTTTAATTTCCTTTCAAAAGTGATAATAAAGTGAGGTCAAGTACTAACTCAAACCTGCTCATTTTAAGGCCTCGATCCTAGATTGCCCCCCCCCCTAATTCAAGGACTAATGGCAGCTACAATAGCTCAAAGAGTTAGACCTGATTGTTGTATAGTGTTTTATTAAACTGTTCTTTTGACTTCAGTGATATCATGAAAACGATGTTCTAAAAAACTAGCTGCGTTTTAAAAACAATCAATAAATAAAAATATTTATGGCATATCTCAATGGCACTTCATGGATCACTTTACTGTTCAGAAGACTGCAGTTTTCAGAAATACATTTATTTAAACTTATGATTTATAGGTTTTAGAGAATTAAATAACGTAAACAATAAATCAAATGTAATGCCATGCATTCCAAGCCATCTGTCTCTGCTGTGCTCTGATAAATTGAGGACATATGACATTTAAATCAGATATTCTAGCCTCCTACTTTAACATTTTTGAAATTAATATTTATTTTGTCTCAAGAAACAGATAAAATATCTGTTGTTAAATGATTAAACCTTTCAATGCCACAATTTTTTGTAACTGAACGAAAAAGTAATCTTTTTGTTGTGTTTTAATGAAAAACATATTTTCAACTGGTGACAAACAGTTTCATCCATCTCAGTCCGCTTCAACCCAAACCATATGTTTATATGGAGTACCACAGAAACCATTCACCATTTATTTACGGTGAACCTCACTTGGGGAAGTGGGGACTCAACCAAAATGAACAATCAAATCACCTGTGCAGGGATTCATAGGAAAAGCAATGCTTCCCAAATGTAGGAATTAAATCCGTTCACATCTAAAATGGCCTAAACCATATTAAACAATGGCCTTAGACCGCTCCAATGTTTGACTGTCTCGGTGACTGACATCTTTACCAAACCACATAAACTTTTCACCATCATATTATCAATGAATTGGTATGTTGGAAACATATTGTTTAAGGCATATTTTTAAAAATTTATTTTTGTAAAAATGTTCTCAAAACCAAAGTGTATTTACTAGGATTTCAATTAAATAAAGTAGATGTTTATTTGTAAAATCATTAGTTTAAAAATAAATAAATAAAAATCTGGTATGGTACTTTAATAGTAACACACAACTAGATTTTGGCATCTAAATCGAAATATCTGTGCCAAAACAGACTTATTGTAAAAACAAATTTTGTAATGCAATATATAGAATAACGCATATCTAGAATAACGCATTATATAGAATAATGCAATATATAGAATAGAATAACGCATATCCGGTGATCTGTTATTTTAAATTAAAAGCTTGTAAACACAAAATGGATGATACAAACTTCAAGTTTTTATAATGAAGCATCTAAAAACAAATTACTTTCAATTATTTTAATAATTATAAAATTCAGAAGTTCTAGGAAGTCCTAAGTATAAGGTCTTCCAGTTTTCATATACAAGATGTCTACCAGCTCCCTTAAGCAAAAATCAGGGACCTTTTGGGGACATATATTACAAAAACATGGGACCTTGAATTTCTTCGACATTAGCGGCATCGTACATAATATTACTTCCACGATTAAATACACTAGATGGTATAAAATAACCTTAAAATTAAGTTTTTTGGAAGCCTACTTGAATTTTTGGCTAATAGCGGCATATTCTACTATTTTTTCCATATCAAGACTTATTTATCGACATTTCGTGTCGTAATTTACAAAATCACTGAGAAAGGGAAGGAAATTATTATTTTCTAGGAAAAAAGGAGATTTTAATTCTAAATTTCGGTAGTATCCGTGACCCCCTGATTTCTAGTAGACACCCTGATATAGGTTTCTATTTAGATTCTGCAATCAAAAATATTATTACCTGTTACATCCACACACTTACATAACTGATGCAAAAACACAAATTTCTACACGTAATTATATTCTCAAAAAATCTGCTTCAAAAGTTATTAACAAAAAAAAAATCAAATATCCACTACTTTATCACTATTCGTTATTCAGATTTTTCTCAATTTATGACCACCTCAAACAAGAGATGATTTATAAATAATTATATATAAATGTGATCTATCAGTAATGTTCATAAAAAGCAAAAAAAGTACATAACTCAAATCAGTGTACAAAATCAATATATGTAATAAAAGCTTAGTTTGTATGCGAATACTACTGTAACCATGCAACCAAATTTTGCAGCCCCATGGGATTTTTATGGTAGCCTTCTATTCCCCATCCATAAAGAAGATTTTGGTTTAAACCTGCAGGAGCTGGGTTCAGAGATATGTGTCAAAAGAGGTCATTGCATTAAGGGACATTTTATGGGAAGTCGGTCAAGCAGCTGGAAACTGAATGTCAAAATAGCCGGGATTGAATGTTCAAGTTTGTTGCAAAATGTTGTAGAATCATAAAGAAGGTTCGAGAATGTTCTAGAATATTGGAGAATGCTCAAGAATATTACAGAATGTGTTATAATTTTCCAAAATTTCGACAATGTTCTAAAATATTTTAGAATGTCAATTATAAATCAAATATTTTAAGAAAATTTTCAACTTACAACCCAAGCAAAGACTGGATATACAGCTAGTTTTAAATAAAAGAAATTTATGGTTCAGAAGTAAATGCAGTGTCCCATGCTTCAAAATCTATTCTGAGCAACACTTCTCAACAGATGGGCCATGAAGTAGGCTTATTTTATTATCCAAAGCACCGAGGTAGGTCATATAGTTTATGTATAGCAGAACCCACATTTTACAGTAAAGTGTTTTTAGTACACCTTTAAGAGCGGAATTTTTAATCAGAAGCAGAGAGAGAGCAAAAATTATGCAGTAAATATTACACACAAAAAAATAGTTGATATTTTCAGCATTTATTTTTAACAAAAACATTTTATATTTTAGTTATTTTGTTTGATTTTTAATAATTTTTATAATTATTTGAATTTTTATTACCTCTATTTTAGGTATGATGACCATAACGTTATCTATTTTTTGACCTTATTAGACATTATCAAATCATCAACAAATGTCAATCCAACAATATAAACCAAACCACCTAGTACTAGGACCCAAATGAGTTCTACCTATTTTAAAATATGAGTTCTACATGAATATTTAATATGAGTTCTACCTATATTGGCCAACCAATCAAATTAATGTTTACATATCACAGTATATATGTTTATTACTATATTCCTGAAATTCTATTCTATAGGATAACCTGAAGATTTGAAAAAACAGCTTATAAAATGTATATGAATTAATTTTTCATAAATAATAGCTGCCCAAATTTATTAAAAAAACTCTATAATTTTACTCTTAACATAATGAAATTTTTCATACTTGACCTTCAAAACAAGAGGATGCTCACTGTCTACAAGAGATTTTGAAAAACCATCTATACCGCTCTTTCCACTCCTTAAAGTAGAACTTCAGTACTTCATGATGAAATTTCACATACTTAACTTTCAAAATAAGAGAAAAATGTCTTTTTTGAATTGACCATCCAACACTTTGTACTTCAGCTAGTCTTACAATAAACACACACACAAATACAGCACATTTTTCACTAAAGGTAAATTTAAAATTGCCTCACCTGTTTGGCCGTATGCAAAGATGCAAGCATTGTACCCTTGGAAAGCATTGTCCAAGATGTCCCTCCCCAGGCAGTCAAACACTGTTTCTTGGCTGGCAAACTGTGGCTTATCCGGGTCCAGTGAGTAGAAACAATGGTCGAAAGCAAAGGTCTTGGACTGCTTTCTGTGAACACAAATAAGTAACCATATTATTATAACAGTGTGTTAAGTACCAACATAAACAATGCTTGAAAGTATTATTTTACAATGTTTTCTGGATACAACTGCATAAATAGTGTCAAAGTGCTGAAATTTTATAGAATAGATAGTGAATAGCTTCAGGTCATTTAAGGACAAGAAATACATGTTTGATTAAATGAATGCCGCATTTCAGTCAGCTGATTTATATTTATTGATTCTTTACATTTGAATTAATCAGCTGTTTTCATATTTTGTTTTTTATGAAGACTGTGTTTGAATTCAACTTCTATCCAGCTGTAATATTAAATTGCCAGAAATGATTTCTTACACTGATCAATTTCAAGCAATGGGAGTACTAATAGTAGCCATTCACGCTTACAAATAATAAACAGACTAAATTTATTATAATATATATATATTGCAAAATAAAGAAATTAAGGATGCAATTTGCAATTGCAAGTGTTCACAACTTACACGACCATGCATACATATTCATTATTAAATTACAAACATATTGTTATTTTAAACACTTTAACGCTCGCTTGGTTTTAATGTGAACACTAAGGAGTCTGGAAACTGTAACAGATGTAGAGATTTAAATAATGAGCTATCACACAACTATATATCAACTGTTTATTAAGGTCTGCAATTCCCTTTTCATTCTGAATTCAAGATGCGATATACACATATTTATTTATATTTACTGTTTTATTTTATTTTTGAACGTTAGTGAATATGTATAATAACCTGAGCACATTGTGTTTTAAATAAAGAAAAATAAATCATGCATATTCAATATAATATTTTAATTAGAGTTCTATTTGTAATGATAATTGTGCAGAATTGCGTGACAACTGTTAACCGAGAAGTAATTTCTTTACACAAAAAAAAATACATTATTCTGAATATTAATGCGAAACATTTTTTGTAAGGACAGATATTGTTGCCATACTGGCAGTGATTTTTTGAAATTTGCTTACCTTGCATAAAAGATTAGCTTTACATCAGTTAAAACGTTAAGATTTATTACAAAATATTACATAAACTATACATTTGTACTTTTATTAAACACTTTGTAATTTTGTTAACATTATTTTTATTTCACTAAAAGTTTAAAATCTTTTTTCGTTTTGAGGTATGTTAACGATTTATTTCAGAAGCTATCTTGTTTCACGATTCATTCTTTGTCATGACAAACTGGTTTCTTGTTTTGTAAGTAATAAATTTCTAATGAAAACAATAGAAACTTTTTTTTAAAAAAATAACCTTAAGAACCTAACACGGTTTTGTATGAAAGTAGTATTGTGTGTGTAAGTTGCTAAACGAATATTTAAAAATCTTAAAAAACTAATATTTCAAGCAGAGAGAGTGATTTTCAAAATTGATATGTTATTCCATAAAATTGCTACAGCTACAATTTTCAAGTTTTCAAAAGAATTTTGGATATCGATAGTACACGTCACTATACTCCAGTATATCGGATATACTCCACTAGAACCTTTTTTAACTCAGGCATAACATTTATTAGTAATAAGTGAATAGTTTAAAAGTATAATTCAATATACGAAAATGTGCCATTCCACTTAAAAACACTTATATTAATAATAATAATAATAAAAATAGTATGCTTATACAGTCTTTGTGTTAAATATAAAAAGATGGTTTAAAATACTGCAAAAAGAGAAATCATAATTAAATTCGTCGAGAGAGAGAGAGGGGGAGAGCGGGGAGAGAGAGAGGGGGGAGAGCGGGGAGAGAGAGAGAATGTTTCCCCTTGAAAAGTTCTTCATACCAGCGAGTTAATTTAAAATGGAAATCACTTACAACTTGTAAAAAAAAGAAATTACTAACAAACTGTAAGTCCGCTTCAAAAATCAGTAACAACTTTTCAATTATTTGATCTGACTTATGTTAGCAGTGCACTTAGATACAATATTGTTTAATACATTTCCTGCAGAGTCACAACATATTACAAGCACATCTCTCACCTACCCTACACCTAAATCCATTTACTGCGAGTTTTGTTGTTTCAGTTGACTGTTTCATTGGATGAGTACAATGGGGCTTAACAAGCATTTACCTCACTTCCATTTTATGTTCTATATTTATTTGTTCTCAAACACACTCTAACGATAAAACAGTTTGAAAACGCGTCTCTGATCAACAGGCAGTTGAACGAACAGATGCCGTAAGCAAATTTCTATTTTCAAAAATTGCAAAAATTGGCAAAAATATAGGAAATTGGTTAAAAAACATGTTGTGTTTCGAATCATACTAAAGGCAACACATTACTGTACAGAGAAAAACTTTAGTTTTAACAGTGTTTGACCAAAAACAAGCTTTAAAAAACTTTTTCAAAATGAAAAATGGTCCGAGCTATTACATACATGTAGACAGACATTCATGTAAAAACCACATTTTTAAGGTCAGGTAACATAAAAACGGTCACAATCAAAACTTGAAATTGATTTTTTTTACACTTTTTATAAGGAAAGAGTAAAATTTGATCCTGAATGTACAAGGTGTGTTCAGAAAGTAACGAGAATTTTTAAATATCGCGGGTTGGAGAGTCCGATTGTCAAACATTTTTTTTATAATGTTGGTATACATGCCCTTGAAGTATGATAAAACTTTCAGCTGTTTTCATTGATGACTTTGTCTGTGACAGCCACTAAGGTTAGAATTGTTTTTATGAGCTTGGCGATTTTCGTTTGTTAAATTAAATGGATCAAAGAATTTGTATCAAATTTTGCGTAAAAAATGGAATAAACTATAATAAAGTGTGCGAAATGTTAACAAAGACCTATGGTCTGCTATGAGTAAAGCAAGAGTTTACGAGTGGTATAAGCGTTTCCAAGAAGGCCGTGAAGACGTTGAAGATGACGAACGCCCTGGACGCCCCATCACATCAACGACCGATGAAAACGTGGACAAAGTGAAAGAAATGGTTATGAATAATAGCCAAATCACAATTAGTGAGGTCGCTGATGATGTTGGCATATCGATTGGATCATGTCATGACATTGTTTCCAATGTTTTGTGTATGAAACAACTGGCAGCAAAATTCGTTCTAAAATTGTTAAATTTTGAACGAAAACAGCGGCGAATGGAAGTTGCTCAGGAGTCACTAAATCAAGTCAACGACGATGCAAACTTACTGAAACGTATTATAACAGGTGACGAAACATGGGTTTACGGATATGACGTCGAAACTAAGGCTCAATCATCCCAGTGGAGGTATTCTGGCTCGTCAAGACCGAAAAAGACTCGATAAGTGCGGTCGAACGTGAAGCTTATGCTCACAGTGTTCTTCGATATTAATGGCATAGTGCATTATGAATTCCTGCCACCAGCAAAAACGGTCAATAAGGAGTACTACCTACAAGTTCAACGCCGTTTGCGTGAAGCAATCCGAAAAAAACGCCCGGATCTGTGGAAAAACAATTCATGGCTTTTGCACCACGATAATGCACCAGCTCACACTTCATTGCTTGTTCGTGAATTTTTGGCCAACAACGTTACTGTAACGATGCCCCAGCCTCCATATTCGCCAGATATGGCTATGTGTGACTTTTTCCTATTTCCAAAAATAAACAGAACCTTAAAGGGCCGTCATTTTACAGCCGTAGATAACATTAAAAGCACATCGCTGAAAGAACTAAAGGCTTTCATGATCGAGTTTGAGAAGTGTTTCGAGGATTGGAAGAAGCGCTGGCACAAGTGCATAATCTCCAATGGGGACTATTTTGAAGGTGACAACATCAATGTAGAAGAATAAATATTTTGTTCAAAAAATTAAAATTCTCGTTACTTTCTAAACACACCTCGTATAGAAAACGTAAAACCAAAACTGTCAAATTTGTACTGCAACAAAAGAAATTGGCTTAGTGCTAATATCCAATTGATTAACAATTACATCTAGAAAATGTTAAAAGAAATAAAATGTCAACATTAATTAGGCCGTTACTGAACATTTGCATCCATACAACGATTACAATTCCATATAGTAACTTGTTACCATTTGTGTACTTCAAAACTCAGTTTAGAACAAAAAAATAATAAATAGATAACAAAAGAAACTGTAACTGTAAAGTTGTATCTTTGATAGCAAAACTTTCTTCCATTTATTATACAGAAGGTTCCACCTTTAACTGGAAATTTAATTTAATAAAGAGTCGCAACTGATACTGGAAAATTGGATTCTCCTTTCTTTGTTTTCTGGAAAATAAACTGCCATTGGGCTTATTGAATTCTGATTTACTCTTAAAACTGAATTTTTTTAAATTTAAAAATTGATTCTCTAACTTCGTTATGAAGTTTCATTAAAATGTGACCAAACTTTTAGCAATACGATGACTGATATTGAGATATAGTTGATTTCCATATTCTAAATGAATTTCCATTGGGAAGTAAGCCGTTGTCGACATCATGGTAACACCTACATGAAGGACCATAAAATGATCACAGATCCCGGATCTTAGGTCATTTTTTGAGGAGTGGTCATTAAAAATGTTTATATAAGTTAGCACTCTCAAGTTCTCTTGCGCAGAGGGTTTGCAGACTAGTTGAACCTATTGAGAGGATTTAGACGTCCCTCGTGGTACCCGAGTTTAACACACACTTACATTTACAACACTACACCTATGACTTTAACACTTTACACTCACCTACACTTTACACTCACACGTAATTTAGGGAGGCGATAATAGCCTCATTGTGCTTTTCGCCTTTAAAAAAAATCTCAAGTTTTTAATTTTGGATCCAATTTATTTTACACATGGCACAGACACTGGTTTCAGTAATATCATTGACAAATTCAATACCCAGCAAAATCAGTTCAATTTCAAATGGCCAAATCCTAAACTTTTCTTTTTATACTTTTTTTGAAAACCTTTTTTCACACAGAAATCAGTGTAAATGTAATATCAAAACTTAAAGTTCGTATTTATGTTGATTTTAAGAATATAATTCTAATGGTGAAATCAGATTTTATGGTGAAAAGAAGATAAAAAAGTTATTGCAATATTATTTTTTTTTTTAGAAAATCACTTCCATCATACCTGTGAGACAGTAATTATTTCCCTTGACTAAACTTGTCTTTTGAGACTTTACAATACCAATATGTGAGAAAGTTTTACAATGTTTATGTACTATTTAATTTGTTGATACATTTTTATCAAAAATGATAACAAAGACATTTTTTGTGAGGAAACGTAATGCCAACTTAACAAGCTGTAAATAACAGACAAAAGCAAGCATGGCTTTTTGACAAGAATGAAAGCTTCTTGATATACATAATACAAAGAACGTATATAAAGTCTGGGGTGGTTTTACTTCCCTATGTACTGCTTTACAAGAAACAAGAATTAAATGAATTGTGCGCAGATATTGAACAAAATTCCACGTTCAAATGAAATCCTTATACACCCAAACAAAACACAGGGTTGTTTGGAAAATCAAAATATACAAACAGAACAATTTCTAATAGTCAAAGTATATTTGTTTTGTTTTTTCAAATTTCTCCCAATACAGTAAAGTTCTTTTTATTTCAAAATTTGCCGACTACTCCCAAACCAGATTTTCCAGTGAGATAGTGACACACACGTTTCGTTGAGCTCTTTGTGTTCCGAACATTAGATTACATTGGTTTACAGAGGTTCCAGGGTTTGTGGCATCGCGATCAAAGGACGTATTGCGATCAAAGCCTCTTGAATTCTAGTTTAGTTTAGTTTTTGCAATCCACTGACTAGTTGTGGACATGGTAGAATAACATTTATTCGTAAATGCTATGAACCAATTTTGAGAAAACATTAATTTTTCTTAGTTTTAAAAAATGTTTTGACCATAACAAAAATTAAAGAATGGTCCTGAGATATTAGTAAATCACACCAAATCGCACGTGCGATACATACACGGAGGGAGAGATGGACAATAAAACAATCAGTTTTAACCAGTAAATAATATGAAAATATAAATCACTAGACTGACTCAAGTAAAGTGAAAATATTTATACAAAAGTGAGTAACAATCGAATATAACCTTTTATAAGAAATAAAGAACATAATATTTCAGAAACATCCAGTTATGTAATTACAATTTAATAAGCGACCCACCCTCCCATGTACTCTGGAGCTAATCTAATGTCAGTTACAGAACAATAACAAATCCCACCCCCTGCATTACAAGCTGTCTAAACTGACACCCCCCCCCCCCCAGCCTCTCCTGAATATATACAGCTTAGCCATTGTTCTGACAGAATAAATGGTATTTGCTTCCTTTCATTGTCATTATATTGCAAGGAAAACATTAAATTGAAAAAACGCTTTCAAGTTGCAAGAACTAAAGGTTTTAAAAAATAAGATGTCAACATTATAAAAGTTTGAAGATTTCAAATTTATAGATGTTTGCTGATAAAAATTGTTTATATTTTCAATTTTGCGTAATTTTAATAAAAAAAACTAGCCTACCAATATTGTGAGTTTATAAATACAAAAAATACCAATGATCATTATGAAAGAAATTTTCATTGGAGCTCCTACAATGTTAAGGTCCATCCATATCTGGGACCATGAAATGTGTTTGATCCTGACCTCTAAACATGTAGACACAAACCATTGCACTTCACGGCACAGAAAGATTAGTGTGTGAGATTAAACATATATATGCGGAAAGACAGACAAATGTCCTCTTCCCTTTCTCTCTTAACCAGAGACAATGCAAACGTCCTCCAGGTGCAGTAGTTCATGTTATACTGTTTAAGCCTTCTAGCGTTAACACCTCGAGTTTTCATTTTTTGTACAGCTCCTGAAACGAATTTTTGATGCTACAGCCACATTTTGTAGATTTTCTTTTGGTACTTATGGATTTCGGTACACGAACAAACTTTCATCAAATTGGTAAAAAATCTATTTAATATTTCTTTTTTACAAAAAAAGGCTTTTAAGAATTTTCTTGAAAAATAAAATGTAGGTCCTGAGATAAGGGCAAATCTAAGTCAAATGCCAAAATGTCCTTAAAATCAGTCTCAGGTAATCTGTACTATTTTGGCCTTGGGGATCTAAAACATAATCAGTTTAACAAAACCTCAAGATCAGATTTTGCTAAATACGCACGCACGCACGCACGCGCACACACGCGCACACGCGCGCGCGCGCACACACGCACACACACACACACACACACACACACACACACACACACACACACACACACACACACACACACACACACACACACACACACACACACAAACACACACAGTGTAGCAAGAGAGCAAAATAAGAAGAAAAAAGTTTTAAGAATGTAATACTATTTATAATAAATCTAGTCCAATAATAATGAATAGAAATACACAATAGTGTGTATATAAAGCTTTCATTTCATATTCTAAACCTAGAAAATCACATTACTTCCTTACATAAAAATGTTCAAATACTTATTAAGTTACGGTCTGCATTTCAATGTTTACATTTTAAAAAAGCCGTTAAAAGCGCTGGCACAAGTGCATAATCTCCAATGGGGACTATTTTGAAGGCGACAACATCAATGCAGAAGAATAAATAAATATTTTGTTCAAAAAATTAAAATTCTCGTTTGTTTTTTTTTTTTTTTTTTTTGTGTTTAACGTCCGACTATTGTGCACGTGGGCTAATGCAGACGATAGGATGATTTATAGCGTATGAAAATGCCAAGCCTTCGCCGGGAATCGAACCCGGATTCTTGGGGTGAAAGCCTAGTACGCTTACCACTAGACCACCGAGGCGGCTCGTTACTTTCTGAACACGCCGTGTGTGTGTGTGTGTGTGTGTGTGTGTGTGTGTGTGTGTGTGTGTGTGTGTGTGTGTGTGTGTGTGTGTGTGTGTGTGTGTGTGTGTGTGTGTGTGTGTGTGTGTGTGTGTGTGCGTGCGTGTGTGTGTGTGCGCGCGCGCGTGCGTGCGTGTGTGTGTGTGCGCGCGTGCGTGTAATATACATATATTGCACTCCCGGAAGACCACAGAGAAGATATCGAACCTGGCAGCAGATATCAGAAGAAGGAGGCTTCGGTTCTATGGACACATCAGTAGACTCCCAACAACGAGACTTGCCAACAGAATCCTTAAGTATATACAAGGTGTCAAATCAACAACGTCGTGGATCGCACAAGTCAGAATAGACCTATATGACGCAGGAATAGACTTAACAGATGTTGAAGACAGGCGCGCATACAGGAGAAAGATGCTCGGTTGGAAGGTCCCAGAGAATGAAATCCCAAAGAGAGCAGGGGTAAAATGGACGGAGGAGCGGAAGAGGATCCATGGGGACAGGATGAGGGAGGTGTGGAGGATTAGAAGGAACAAGACATGAGTCGGAGTGCTTTGCGTGATCCAACAGGGTCTATGCGCAGATAATAATAATAATAATAATAATAATAATATATATATATGTATACTCTCTGTGTAGTAAGAGAGCAAAATAAGAAGGGAAAAAGTTTTAAGAACTACTATTTATATTAAGACTTACTATTTATAATAAATCTAGTCCAATCATAATGAGTAAAACATTTCATATTCCAAACCTAGAAAATCACATTACTTCCTTACATAAAAATGTTCAAATCCTGTTGTGGTCTGCATTTCAATGTTTGCATTTTAAAAAAGCCGTTAAAAGCATTTCTCGCAGTGCATTAGGCCATCCATTACCGTCCGATACTGACAAAGAATTGGCCACTGCAAAGTTGTTAAAACGCAATTTGGCTGCAAATGTGCTCATTCCATCCCATCTAACTACGCGCCCACTGGCAATCGCTTTTATTGTTATTGTTAAACAACTGAATAATTTGTTTATCCATACAGGATATGGACACCATCAATTTCAATCATATGCTTCTCTAATTCTGTTCAATTCCGCGGTACGAAGATTTTACTCATTCGTAAATATGTTGCTGCAATAACACCACATATTGAATGTGATCTCTAAAATGTGGTAAATTATCATTGAATTTGATTATTGTAAAATTCAAAATGGCAGCCATTAAAATATTTAAAAACAATGCTTTCATCTTACATTTTTTGGTCAATATATTATCACTATCATAATCAGTTTTAAAATCTGAACTTTAATTGAAAATACATTTTTTTATTTTAAGGCGAAAAGCACATTAAGTCCATTATTACTATTATTATTATTATCCATTACTATTATCGCCTCCCTAAATGTAAGTGTGAGTGTAAAGTGTTAAAAGTCGTAAGTGAAAGTGTGTGTTAGACTCGGGTACCGCGAGGGACGTCTAAATCCTCTCAATAGGTGCAGCTTGTCTACCCCCCTGCGGGGTGAAAATACAAACAATGAACCCAATAGCAGTCTGACTTTATTTTATGTACATATAAAGTGTAAAATTCTAATTTACTCAGACAAGAACGGTGAAATCAGACTTAACAAAAAAAACTATTTATGCAGTAAAGTGTCGCCTGTCTACTTTTTCTTATCGCCTTACAAAAAATAATAGAATAAAAAAAGTCATGAATTTTGTAACATTCTGAACAGCGGCCATTTTGAAACAGATGACCACATTTTCCTAGTAACCAACTTGTCTAAAATATTCTTTAGAAACAAACTTGGATAACAAATCTTCAATAACAGTTTATGTTTTTGACAAATATATCAAGGGCTGTTATGAAAAATTCCCAAATTCCCAAGTATTTTTGTATGTTGATCTTGAATCGATTTTTTTTTTTTTAAAGATAGCGACCAATATGTTTAGTTTAGAGTGCATTGAGTGCGTTAACAGCTGCACTTGGATAAAAGCCAGGAAAAAATAACATTCTAAATCCACTTCAAAAATACATGCGAAAACCAAAAACCAACCCAATTTCTAAAAATTAGTTCACCATATTTTTCTCAATTTTGGGCACATATGAAGTCAAAACGTTTTTTTATAATTACTGTTTACAATTGTTTACTGTTTTATAATTGTTGTTACAATTGTAACGAAGTCAGTGTAGCAAATTCGAAATGATACTACATATTTCTCCAAACTGGGTTTTTTTAAAGCATTAGCAACCCGTAAGTTATGTTTGTGTACTTACGGACTACACTTCAGCACAGTTTGATCAAAACTACTGAAGACAATTTTTAGAAAAACTTATTCTTAACAGTTTCTTGACAAAAAAACTTCAATTTTTTAAAAATAATAAATAATTGTACCCAGATATGGGCAAATCAGACTTACAAATTAAATTTGATTAACATATTCTGTGCACAGATACATATCCTATTAAAACTACTTTTTTAGAATTAAGGTCTTGAAAACAGATGCATCAAAATATAAAAAGATCATTTAATTGGCAGTCAGAAACTAAAAAACCTAGCAGCTTTAATTCACACTGATTACTTCATAATAAAGTAATACTATCCCTGTACCCTGTAATAAAGCAACACACCCTGTACCCGTTTCCTACATTGTGACCTACTTTGAAATAAAGAGGACAACCAGTATGTACCCTAATGATTGCAGAAGCCTTGACGTCTACACAGTTAATGTGGACACCCTCTTTCTTACAACGGATCAATATTGGTTGTAGTGTAGCGTGGTGTCTTACCTTCCAGCTGAGCTTTGTTTACTTGCAAACAGTTGAGCCTTCTTATCACCCAGAATAAGCAGATTATTGCATGCCAGTCTAGACAAAAATTATGAACTGAAGAAAATCTTCAGTCATCTTATTAGCAAATTTTCATTAGAATATATATTTTTTAATGTACTCAAGAGTCCTTGAAACGAATGACGATATTCTAACATTTAAGTAACTTTTATAAATCCTTTAAATAATACAAAAAACGTGTGGAACTCGGGGAGTTAACGATAGAAGCGAAAGTTTTGTTAATATCTTTGCTGAATAGCCTGAAGATATATTTACAAATATCTTGTTTTGTTTAAATAAATAAATACGTAAACCTAGCTTAGATATTATTTACTGTAGTTATAGTAAAAAAAACAGGTGTTTTTTATTAATTCGTAATGATCAGCTGATTTCATTGAACAGCTGATAGGCTATTATAAGTTACAGGTTATGTTGAAAAAAATAGCAATATTATAAACAATTATAAACGTTTATATTTATTTCGAATGTATTACAAACGGTTACAACGTGCACGTGTTCTCTTTAAATAACGAAGCCAAAGCAACACAACGTTTTAATATAATACACGTGTAATGTTATCAAAAAGAAGGAACAAAAAGAAAGACAGAAATAGAGAGCCGACATTCGTTTGCTCGTTCGTTCCATATTTCCGTTACATTCTTCCGTTCGGCGTAAGTTTTTTTCCTATTCACTACTCTCGCCAAAGCTAACATCAAAAATTTGTTTCAATTACATATTCACACGCGTTTTAGCACTGTAGTGTTCAAAATTTTGGTCCCAATTTCATTCAAATTTGATACAAAAATCGGTTTTAATAATAGCTTGTACAAGTTCGTTAATTAGCGAAATTCCTTCAATAGTTTTAAAATGGTCGTCATCCAAATGTAAAGAAATACGTTTAGGAATTTTAGAAAATCTGATTTCACCGAAGTACTATTGAAATCTGCATTATACAGCAATTTTGAAAGTTTAATTTGAAACGTTTATTGGCTGAATTTAGAAACTAAACAATTTTTATTTAAAGCATAATTAATTAAATTTAATTAACAACTAAACACTGTTTTTAATTGCTTTTACTCGTTGCAAAAACACTGATTTATTCATTAGTTAGACTCGTCCACACCGGGCGAACAGTGTATATGTTTCAAACAATATGTTTGAATACAAACATTTGATGTTCGTTTGATGTGGACGCGTCTCCGAACAAAACAACGTGATCCGGTTTCGTTTGGGAAGGAGGTAGCTCCGCCATGTTTGTTCGCTCTTACAGCGAACAAAGCACAAACATTTTGAGGAATCTGTCGATGAGAGAAGTCCGTATTGCCAGTTATTTTTAAGTGTTATGTTTACAGAGTGTATTGTGGGATTATTTTAAGTTATAGTTGTGTTTTTGATGTACAGTAAAGACGGGCAAAGACTTTTGGACCCAAGAACGACTTGTGCAGTTGACTCAGGCATACGAATTACGTCCGTTACTATGGAATACAAGTGACAAACTTTATAAAGACAAATATAAACGAAGAGATGCATATTCAGAAATTTCTAGAGTTAGACATTAATAATATTGAAGAAGTGAAGAAAAAATTGAATCTCTACTTTCCCAGTACCGCAGAGAGAAAAAGATTATTATAACAAAATCATGAATGGGTACTAGTGAAGTAAAAAAACCTTGGTGGGGTTTGAAATATTTAGGTTTTTTGGCTGACAAAAATACATCGAGGGAAACACAAAACCACCCACGTCGACGTGTTTTGTTCGTCACAACGAAAGCAGCTGCAAATACGTAGTCGTAACCGCACTTCTCTATCCATTACTTAATAATACACTTAACCTTTCACAAAAATATATCACGTGAAAGTGCTGAAGGAGACTGTTCAAATGCCGAACAAAATGTTTGTCCAATTATGTTTGCCCTAACATTTTTTTGGTTGGATAAACTGGAAATGTTCGTAGTTATTTATCTGAGCGACGTGTTTGGCCAACATGTTTGACGGATGTTTGCTTGGTGTGGACGCAGCTTAACATATGGTAAAAAATGTTCTACATTACATCATTAGTATAGTATAATTGAAGGAACAACTAGGATGTGTTAGCACTCTAATGGTCACAATTGTGGGCCAAATTCAATTCAAAAATCGATTTTAATAATAGCTTGAACAATTCCGTTAATTAGCGAAATTCCTTCAATCGTTTCAAAAGTGGCTATTCCAAATCTTAAAAATACTTAACTTTTAAAAATTTCAGAAAATCTGATTTCCCCATTGCAATTACACTATTAATAAAATCTGCTTTATTTAGTAATTTTGAAAGATTTAATTTGGAGGTTTAGTAACTCAACTTACAATCCAACACAGTTTTAAGTTGTTTGTATCGTTGCAGTCAAACATAAACATCAATACAATTACTAATGAAATTCTTTTTATATTCTTCTTCTTTTCTGCTAGGATTATTGTCACTATGTTGAGTATAATGCCTTCCCTAGCTTCGTCAATTCTACTTCTGTTGACGCGTTTCGGAGAACCTCCATCTTCAAAAACTATATCTGTACGATAGAGTAGTCTATAGTTTTACTATCATATTATATTATATTACTATAATATTATATTAATAATGATTTATTCGTTATTTAATATATCGTAAACAACTCAACATAACCACAGCGGAATAGTACAATCGAAGGTACAGCTGTGACGCCAAATAAGCTGTTTAGGTGAACCTTACCTCCACCTCCATCTCTACAGTGTGAAAACTTTCAAGCATATTATATTTTAAGACGAAAAGCACATTGAGGCTTTTATGTGCTTACATTTATCGCTTCCCTAAATGTAAGTGTGAGTGTAATGTGTTAAAGTCGTAAATGTAGTGTTGTCAGTGTAAGTGTGTGTTAGACTCTGGTACTGCGAGGGACTCTCAATAGGTGCAGATAGTCTGCACCCCTGCGGGGAAGCATATTATAGTTCACACACACTGTATACGTATTGCGCAAGAATTTCAAGCGCATGTAAAATTATTCCCCTCCAGCTCCCTCCACCAGTCACGTGACAAAGACGTCTGCCAGTCTGAGTTTATAAACTGTTTAATGTTTATTTTATCAACTGGGAGCTGACATTACTCAGCAGTCGTGAAAGACAGAAGCTGTGGTGAAAGAATGGGGACTCGACCTCTCACTCGCACATTTGTTCTCTTTATCCCACTGGTGTTTTTATGTTTTTGTATTTATAGAGTAGATTTACATTTAACGGCTAACCAAAACGTGTTATTGAGGCCGGATAACAGCTCATCATCCAACTGAAATTCCCAAATAGAACATCTAATTACTTAAACAATTCTTTTGAAACGAGACCGGAAAAATTATAATCCGACATATATGGAGCAATAAGGCAATTTACTGTGACAATAGGAACAGATAAAACCGTTTCAAGCTAATAAACGCTCCAGCGTACTGTAACTTTGAGCCTCTGCCAAGGACAAGCAAAGTTTTTCATTTTAATGAGATTACTCCCCGGCTAAGCCCTGAAGGGTTACCCGACTAATGAAGTACGGTATTCTGCCTCAAACCGCAACTTTAATTTCGTTTCATTAAACACATCCATTATTTGTTCACCCCATTGTTCTCGCTTTACACGCTACAATAACACAATAAACGCTTATAACAGATTTTTCCATTTAAAACTATTCCCTCGTTCGAAAGCATTAAACATGCTTTCATAATTTCAAGGTAGAATATATATTGCATCACTCATTTATTTGTTTAGTTTTTCATAGTGAATTATGTAGTTCATATTAAACATTGGGCGAACCGAATTCTTATTGATTTTTACGTTGAGACTAAAAATACAACGAGGTAAGAAAAGTAGTTCTTTGCCCAGTGGGAGATGCGAAAATCCTTTGTCGAAAAACTCAGATAAGATATGACTGGCATCAAAGAAGTAAAATACTTTGGCAGTTGGAAAGTTTGAAATCAAAAAGAATTGGACAATTAAAAATAAACAAAGGAAAGGCTTAAGTGTTTTATACAGATCTAGAAACTGTAATTAGCTATTCAAAAGAAAACCTGTTCTAGTATAAAAAAGGTGTTTCAACCAAACTGAAATTAATTCAGTATTTACAAAATTGTAAATTTCACTTTTAATTTCAAACTTTTGAATTCAAGTTTTCACTTCGTACTTTTGAACTATCAATTTGAAATATTATTAAAAAAATTAATTAAAGAACTTCAAATCAATTTCTTATTTGATTTCTGTTAATTTGGGCCGTTACTTGTCTAACAGTTTATCTGGTCCAAGTATAAGATGAAGAATTAGGCTGAAGTCAACCCAGCCTGTTATATAGCTAAACATTAAATATCACCTACAAACCAGAACCTGCAGTCTTTACATTGACTTTGTAATGATAGTGCCAAAAGTGACGTGTGTTATTGTGATCTTACAGCTAAAATAATAGGGTGGTGCATGCACGCTAATTTTAGGACATCTGTCTCCAAGGGAAAATATTAAAATTCTAAATTAAAAATAAAATAAAGCCCTGCTTGTTCTCCTTTTTTCAAAGAACAACAATTTTTTATACTTAAAAAATGTTCATTAAAAATTAAAAGGAGAGCAAGACAGATGATAACCGGTATCGCCAGCCGTACAATAAAATTCTTTTTTTTTAATTTAATTATCTGATTGTTTTTTATCTATAATTCTGACAAATAATAACTTATTTCTTACAAATCCTTACTTTGGTGAAGAAAATATTTAAATGTTTGTATTTGTCTTTTTTTATTGAGTTAATACTGCATCACGCACTGCCGGTAGCTACTCTGTAAGGGCTACCGTTTCCTAAGGCTAACGAGGGCTCTCGACTTCGGTTTTCCACGAACAGGTAAATCAGTGAAAAACATAATTACACTACACCAACTGTCAGTAATCCTCTGTGGAAACAAAATGCATCTCTTCCTAAATAAGCTTTGGTAGCTGAGCTAGTTGTGGCTTTTCATTCATACCTAGGGCCACATTACCATTACAGTGGATCTGTAATAAATTGTTATAATATATTTTTTTTTTAACGTCCGACTATTGTGCACACTTGGGCTAATGCAGACGATGGGATGATTTGTAGCGTATGAAAATGCCAAGCCCTGGCCGGGAATCGAACCCGGGTCCTCGAGGTGAAAGTCCAGTACGCTATCAACTAGGCCACCGAGGCGGCAAGTAGTAAAGTTTTGTTTTTGTCGTAGTCATTTAATAATAAAGTATAACCAAGAGCTATATAAAACTGTTAGTGAAACTGCACACAAAGCATTCGTCGATTAAGTGGTGAACATTTGCCAGAGTGATTTTATTTGTTACTAATTAAAGTAATTATATCAAGTAAAGCTGAATAGGTGAAGTGTCACACTCCATCTTCGTCGTCGACCCACATCTGTACAACCTGATCTAAAACTCTCAGTTGTAACGATTTTAATTAACTTGAACATTATCAAGCAATTGTACCGATAATTATTAACTCGTAATAACTTGATTATTAATTTGAGATTTATATTAATAAATACAGATTCTGTTTATAGGAAATTGGATACTTTATTTAAATGACCCTAAAGTGATTTCCTTAAATGTTCCAATAAAAGTTAATAGTTATTAAGTCATTTAATAAAAGGAATTTAATAAATGCTGACGCCCCAAATTGGACTGTTTATTAAAGTGTATGAACGTTAGGCTGGCCAGTAATCCTGGAGGTAAAGCTGCAGTACGCCCATTCTAATGCTTCTAATAATATTTGAATACGCTCAAAACTGTCGTGCGAGACAAAATGTCCGACAGAAATTCTCGAAGCCGAAATTTGCACATGCGAATGCTTTTAGACCTCTCTAAAACACATGCACATGCTAAAACACGTGTGCATGTGTAATTGAAGCAAAGCTTTTGATGTTAACTTTGGCGAGAGCAGTGAATAGAAAAAAACGTATACCGAACGGAAGAATGGAACGGAAATGTGGAACGAACGAGCAAACTAATTTCGTCTCTCTATTTCTATCTTTCTTCTTCTTCCTTCTTTTTGATAACATTACACGCCTATTATATCAAAACGTTGTGTTGCTTTGGTTTCGTTACTTGAAGAGAACACGTGCACGTTGTAACCGTTTATAATACATTCGAAAAAAAATAAAAGTTTATAATATTGTTAGCCGCCTCGGTGGCCTGGTTGATAGCGTACCCCGTTGCTTTTTACCCCGAGGACCCGGGTTCGATTCGGGGCCAGGTCTTGGCATTTTCATACGCTATAAATCATCCCATCGTCTGCATTAGCTCAAGACCTCTCTGCCACTCTTAACAGCTGGACTGCCGAGCAGTTCATATCGTTCGTATCCGGTGAAAATTAGATCAAGAGCCTGCCGGATTCGCCCTCTCGCAGCCCTTGTGCTTATAACAAGTGGCGTACAACAAAACATGCTCGTACTGAGAACTATTGGAGCAAAAGAAAACGTTTACATTACCTCTGGGGTGGGGAAACTATGAATTGTCACTCATATTCATGGCAACGGTATTTTAAAACTGTTATTTAAAATAGTTAATGCAATTAAAAGATAACGTTGATCAGGACCAAGCAGAAAGACATGTCGAAGCAGCTGGTGCAATCAAACTCATAAAATGTTTTAAGTTTAAATTTCGGTTTCTCAATAAAATTACAAATCTTTGTCTTGTTAAAATAGAAAAAATGCACAGAAATGTTAAATAAGAGAATAAGAAACGAGTTTAACAAATGTTTTTCTTTTGGCCTAAATGCACGCAATACAAATATATTTGGTCGTGTAGATTGTGTCTTTATTTCAGCTTTTTAACTCTGTGTTTCTTTACGCCCCATGTGAGCAGTGATCGTTCGGCTCGGCCTGTCCGGCAGGTACTTAAGAATAATAAAATGCAACAATATAGAGGCAGGGTGTATTATTAGCGTCGGAGGAAGGTAATGTAAGGCTGTACTTTATTTAACATCACACCATGCAGTCAGCAATTCTGGCAAGGGCTACTAAAAACAAAACTTGCTCCTTTCTCTACCTTTGAAACTGTTGGACCGGGGAGGGTATTGTTAAAAGGCATATTTTCCCACAGGAAAGCAGAAATACAATTTAGAAATTCAAGAGTTTTACACACGTTAATACTATATCTAATTACGACAAAAGCTTCTACATACAAAGTGCTGTCATCCTTAACACTATAGCTAATCTCTGACAAAAGCTTTTTACATACAAAAACACTATAGCTAATCTCTGACAAAAGCTTCTTACATACAAATGCACTGTAACAAATATTCAACAAAAATGTCTAACAAACTCATTCTTAGCAGCATTTATAACATCTCCAATAAAAACATTTTACATTTAAATTTTCAGTAGCACTGTAGCAAATCTTCAACAAAAGTTTTTAACAAACTCGTCTTAGCAGCATTTATAACATATCTCCAACAAAAGCTTTTTACATTCACATTCTCAGTAGCACTATAGCAAATCTTCAACAAAAGTTTTTAACAAACTCGTCTTAGCAGCATTTATAACATATCTCCAACAAAAGCTTTTTACATTCACATTTTCAGTAGCACTGTAGCAAATCTCCAACAAAAAGTTCTAACAAACTCGTTCTTAGCAGCATTTATAACATATCTCCAACAAAAGCTTTTTACATTCACATTTTCAGTAGCACTGTAGCAAATCTCCAACAAAAGTTTCTAACAAACTCGTTCTTGGCAGCATTTATAACATATCTCCAATAAAAGCTTTTTACATTCAAATTTTCAGTAGTACTGTAGCAAATCTCCAACAAAAGTTTCTAACAAACTCGTTCTTGGCAGCATTTATAACATATCTCCAACAAAAGCTTTTTACATTCACATTTTCAGTAGTACTGTAGCAAATCTCCAACAAAAAGTTTCTAACAAACTCGTTCTTGGCAGCATTTATAACATATCTCCAACAAAAGCTTTTTACATTCACATTTTCAGTAGCACTGTAGCAAATCTCAACAAAAGTTTTTAACAAACTCGTCTTCCAACAAAAGTTCTAACAAACTCGTTCTTAGCAGCATTTATAACATATCTCCAACAAAAGCTTTTTACATTTACATTCAGTAGCACTGTAGCAAATCTCCAACAAAAGTTTCTAACAAACTTGGCAGCATTTATAACATATCTCCAATAAAAGCTTTTTACATTCAAATTTTCAGTAGTACTGTAGCAAATATCCAACAAAAAGTTCTAACAAACTCGTTCTTAGCAGCATTTATAACATATCTCCAACAAAAGCTTTTTACATTTACATTCAGTAGCACTGTAGCAAATCTCCAACAAAAGTTTCTAACAAACTCGTTCTTAGCAGCATTTATAACATATATCCAATAAAAGCTTTTTACATTCAAATTTTCAGTAGTACTGTTCTCAACAAAAGTTTCTAACAAACTCGTTCTTGGCAGCATTTATAACATATCTCCAATAAAAGCTTTTTACATTCAAATTTTCAGTAGTACTGTAGCAAATCTCCAACAAAAGTTTCTAACAAACTTGGCAGCATTTATAACATATCTCCAATAAAAGCTTTTTACATTCAAATTTTCAGTAGCACTGTAGCAAATCTCCAACAAAAGTTTCTAACAAACTCGTTCTTAGCAGCATTTATAACATATCTCCAATAAAAGCTTTTTACATTCAAATTTTCAGTAGTACTGTAGCAAATCTCCAACAAAAGTTTCTAACAAACTCGTTCTTGGCAGCATTTATAACATATCTCCAATAAAAGCTTTTTACATTCAAATTTTCAGTAGTACTGTAGCAAATCTCCAACAAAAGTTTCTAAGAAACTCGTTCTTGGCAGCATTTATAACATTTCTCCAATAAAAGCTTTTTACATTTAAATTTTCAGTAGTACTGTAGCAAATCTCCAATAAAAGTTTCTAACAAACTCGTTCTTTTTATAACATATCTCCAATAAAAGCTTTTTACATTCAAATTTTCAGTAGTACTGTAGCAAATCTCAACAAAAGTTTCTAACAAACTCGTTCTTAGCAGCATTTATAACATATTCCAATAAAAGCTTTTTACATTCAAATTTTCAGTAGTACTGTAGCAAATCTCAACAAAAGTTTCTAAGAAACTCGTTCTTGGCAGCATTTATAACATTTCTCCAATAAAAGCTTTTTACATTTAAATTTTCAGTAGTACTGTAGCAAATCTCCAACAAAAGTTTCTAACAAACTCGTTCTTAGCAGCATTTATAACATATATCCAATAAAAGCTTTTTACATTCAAATTTTCAGTAGTACTGTAGCAAATCTCCAACAAAAGTTTCTAACAAACTCGTTCTTGGCAGCATTTATAACATATCTCCAATAAAAGCTTTTTACATTCAAATTTTCAGTAGTACTGTAGCAAATCTCCAACAAAAGTTTCTAAGAAACTCGTTCTTGGCAGCATTTATAACATATCTTCAATAAAAGCTTTTTACATTCAAATTTTCAGTAGTACTGTAGCAAATCTCCAACAAAAGTTTCTAAGAAACTCGTTCTTGGCAGCATTTATAACATTTCTCCAATAAAAGCTTTTTACATTTAAATTTTCAGTAGTACTGCAGCAAATCTCCAATAAAAGTTTCTAACAAACTCGTTCTTGGCAGCATTTATAACATATCTCCAATAAAAGCTTTTTACATTCAAATTTTCAGTAGTACTGTAGCAAATCTCCAACAAAAGTTTCTAACAAACTCGTTCTTAGCAGCATTTATAACATATATCCAATAAAAGCTTTTTACATTCAAATTTTCAGTAGTACTGTAGCAAATCTCCAACAAAAGTTTCTAACAAACTCGTTCTTAGCAGCATTTATAACATATCTCCAATAAAAGCTTTTTACATTCAAATTGTTAGTAGTACTGTAGCAAATCTCCAACGAAACATCTTTTACAAAGCCATCTTTAGTAATACTGTAGTAAATATTCAACTAGTTTCTAACATTCTCATCCTTAGTATCATTTACAACACAAGCTTCTACATACCCATACTTAGTAGCACTGTACAAATATACATCAAAAGTTTCAAACATCCACTTACAACAAATTTTCAACAAAGGCTTCTTACATATCCATTTTTAGTAGCACTGTAGCGAATCTCCAAAAATATGTTCTAACAATCTCATTATTAGTAGCATATGTCCAACAAAAGCGTCTCACATTCAAATTTTTAGTAGCATTGTGCAGCAAATCTCTGCCTCATATTGTTTATATAAAAACATTAACATATTACCGTATATCTGTACAAAGCTACAGCTACCCCTAATTCCAGCAGTAACAAAAGCAACAAATAGTAGTTTTAGAAAGCACCGCATCAAACATCAATCACATACTCCGTTGTTCGCTGGTGCATGTAGAATAAAGATTTAACCGTTGACTAAACATTTGCCCGCATTAAACACAAACAAAATGTACACGCTAAAACATCCACTTTACAGTTAGCGGAACACAAGCCGCATATTACACTGAGATTAAAATGTGTACTGCACAAATTTTCTCACATTCGAAAACAAAAGGGATAATTTAGGTTTTGCTGAGCAATCTACTACAGAAACCGTATTGTTACCTAAGCAAAACGTATAGTACTATACTAGTATATATTTAAAAATGGTTTATAAGCTATAGATAAAACATAAAAAATCGGCCACAAAGGCCTACAACTACGATATACTAAAAGTGTTAATATTCTCGAAATCAGCTTGTTGATCGAACGAAGCGAGGTCTCTGACTGGAACGTTAGGAATTTGGTTGTATGTTTGTTACAGTTTTTCCCAAACGCATTGACCGATTGTTTTAAAATTTGGTACGAAAATATCCTGTATAAAACCCGACAGACATATGTGTAAAACTTTTTACCATTCACTTCAGTTTCAAGATGGCGGCCTCTTGTATTACAGTTCCTTTGATGCTGACTGAACGGCTCGACCTATCACAATTTTGACAGTTCCATGTTGGAGAAAAAGCATAGAATTTTTAATAAAGTTAGTGTTTGTAAATATTAAATACGGAAAAGGTGCGAGCGTTGCATGAGGTTTTGCAGCGATGGCCAGGCAATTTAGAATACACTGCGAGGTCTACTGTTCTTAGAAATACAAGAATTCTGTTCGTTTAGTCTAAATTTCGGTAATATCTGAATTTATAACAGAAATAAGTGTTCCAAATTTGAAAATTAAAAAAAAAATTATAAGAAAAACTAAATCGAAAAACCTTCAGATTAAAAACGTATATCATGATTTACTAAATTTAAATAAAACTTTTTATTTATTCTTCTAATTCAAATCGTGTACTTTGCCAAACCTGAGATACCAGTGTTTTCTTTGGCTTCTTATAAACTAACATTTGAACAGAACTTAGTTAAAATCGTTCCTGTTGATTTTAAAAAGAAAAATATATTTTCGTAAATTTTTAAGAAAATCTGGAAAAAATAGAGCTTGTAAACCAGAAATTTAGATGTAGGACTATACTTGCACATGCTACGTAGTCAAAACTATTACTCTGATTAAAAATCGATCTCTATTTTTCAAAATACACTATTTTCGTACACGCAGCTGTTTCGCTGACGTAATGGAAGCGATTTTTTCAAAAACTAACGTCACGTAGACGAACATTTTCATACACCTGAATATTTATTTTTACAATTTAAAAAAAAAATACCGAGTGCCACTAAATTCATAACTTTAAAATTTTTCGTTTTTTAATAAAATCAGATTTCACTGTAGTAGTTGGCGTTG